>VNJU01008539.1:0-240987 GCA_008042675.1 Drosophila seguyi
GTCCGTCTGTCCGTCTGTCCGTCTGTCCGTCCGTTTCTACGCAAACTAGTCTCTCAGTTTTGAAGCTATCTGAATGAAACTTTGCAGATGGTCTTCTATATGCTCTCACTAATATATAAGTCGAAACGGGCCGGATCGGACGACTATATCATATAGCTGCCATAGGAATGATCGGTAAATTTTAATGAAAAAAATTATAACTTAAGCAATTTTTAAGATATTTGCATAAAATTTTAGATCTGACCATTTGGTTATATTTTAAAATTTCGGTTTTAATTTTATCAAAATCGGACAAGTATATCATATAGCTTCCATAGGACCGATCGGAAAATTTTAAGAAAAAAAATCTAACTAAGCCAATTTTGCACATATTTTCATAAAATTTTAGACGTAGCCATTTTGTACTATTCCAGAATTTCGGTTTTAATTTTATCAAAATCAGACCACTATAACATATAGCTGCCATAGGAATATATATATCTGTTTGGCTTTGTTGCTAGCAACATTTTTCGCCAGCAACACTCTGGCAACATTTATTTTATGACAGTACCCGAGAAAGCGAAAAAGTCAGAACATTTTTCTTCTTTTTCATCTACTTACTGCAAGGGTATTTAAACTTCGGCATGCCGAAGTTAGCTTCCTTTCTTGTTTATGTTATTTTTAAGGTGGGGGTGCAAATGGAATTTTTGCCTGAAAGTTCAGAGGGATGTGTGTGTGTGTGTGTGTGGGCAACTAGCATTCAATTTGTATCTGCAGCTAATCACGGCTGAGGGCACGGCATCGTGCAATCCGCCAGATAGTTAGATTCATGGCTGAACTTCACCTCTGCGTATGAGTCACGCGACTGGCATTTTTGTAGGTGATCTGGAAATTGCGCATACGCCACATGGACACTGAAATTTATTAAATTTAGCAACTAATACCTGAGCATCCTATTAAATAGATTTCTTAGGGGATGTTTACTTATTACCTGCATTAAATGTAATATTGTTTACAAACGCTCACCGTATTAGCATGATTTCCTAATGCGATGGTCAACCGGTGGCCGGCAATGCAGCTCGAGTTATGCACCGTTCCCCCGCTCTCTCGCCCGCTAATCTGAATGTAAATGTATGCGTAAATAAGTAAACAGACAGCGAGACAGCGAGACAGCGAGAGCCATTTAGCCCATAGTCACTCAACTGGCTGGCATTTAAAACAGGCCGTCATCTCGAATGCAGTGCGTGCCAGTAAAAGGTAGGCCAGCCAGTTGCAGTGACTGCTATTTCTTTGTTGTTTATTTTTTAGTTATTCGTGTAATTGTTGCAGTTGCAGTGGCAGCGACAGCGACAGTGGCAGCGGCAGCTGAAGCAGCGGCTATTAAAAGTGACCCAGCTCGGCGGTCAACGGCAGCCACTCAGCGGCGCCTTCGAGTGGCAAGAAGAGGGGAGAAATCAGAAAAAAATGTCTGCAATTAAATGCAAGAAATGTGATTCAAGGTTTCGGAATGCAGGAAGAATATGAAATTACAGTCAGCGACTGCTGCAGAACAATTACGGCTGGCTCTGATGAAAAGCCGAACCCAGTGCACTGAGAGGAAAGCCGAACCCAGCCAGGAGCACATGAAATCTGATACCAGCCACAAAGGGACAACGTTAAGGGGCAGTCGACGAGGGTGCTGTACCCTGTAGTTTTCACTATAAATTAATTTTTCGGGAAACAGAACCACAATTGATGCTCCTTTAATACACTTTAAGAATATACATTATTTATTTTAAAAATATCTGTAGGTTTGCAGGCGGTATCCGCTTTTTTCTCCCCGTGCTGGGCTCGAGTTCAGTTGAGTTCGGCGCTGAGCCCAGTTGAGCTGAGTTGCCAGTGTGTTATTGAAGTGGAGGCTAGAAGACTTGCGACTGCTGCCTACACGTCCAGACGGCGAACTAGTTTTAGAAGTGCAAAAGCAACAGCAGCCGGACAAACTGCAACCGAGCTACCTTGTCAGTTATGCTTTCGCTTTCAGTAGTTACTCATAGGCCAGCTCGGTATTTGGCTTTTGTTTCAGGAGCCAAAGCCCAGATTTTCCCGGTTCTTTTGGGGTCGAGAAACGGGTTCTTCTGGCAGCTGAATTTCTGTTGCGCCTTTCGACCGTATTCCTCTGGGGGGAGTGCAACGGGGCGTGGCCATCAAGCCGAATGCCAAATTATGTCGGAGCAGTTTCGAATTCTTCTGTCCAGCTTAGACTATCATAGTAATTTGCGAGCGCGAAATTAAAAAGATATTTCGAAAATGCAAAATTGCATCAGATCGCCGGTGATTGTGAGCGGTGCTTTTAATTGTTGATTTTAGCAGGCCATTTGTGGGTGGGTGCGGCTGCAGTTTGCAGTCGCCAGTCTGCAAACGCCATCGCCATCGCATGTGCAACGCGGAAGAAAAGTTGTTTGGCCTGAACGACACCCCCTCCCCTTCCCCCGGCAGCCACACGTGTTAAGTGCATGCATCGCACAGATACGAGCACTCACAGATACTCGCGTTCGCTCACACACAGCCAGGACAGGCTGCGATCGGGGGGTTATCTTTTAGTTTGGCTTATTTGGCCCGGCCAAGCGGGTTCTCGGGCATTTGGCAAGTGCATTGGTAATTTGTCGGCGAGTCGCGTTCGTGACTGGAATCTTTCGATTCACACACAGTCCGTTAGAACGGTATCCATTTAATTATGCCTATTTGTATATGCAACGCCGACTTGCTCAACTGCAGCTCCGCTCGACCTAGTTCGGTGGGTGTGGTGGAAAGTCAGGCCGTTAATTGCAATGGGAGGCTAGGTGTCACTCTATATATGGAATCAATAAAGCCTCCTAAGGTTACATGCAAATGAGAGAGATACTAGGCCTCTGGGCAAGGTCTAGGCTAGGCCTAAGCCTCGAGACAACAAATTCATATACTATATATAAATATCACTCGCATCTGGAAAATCAGTATAATTGGAACATATTATTCATTATTATTTGGGCCGGAATAATCACTTAATATTAAATTAAATTTAAAGCACATAGTCTTATGCTTGGCTTACATGCATACATATATGGAGAGAATGTTAGCAAGAAAATTAAGTATTATTAGTAAAGTAACTAAAAGCTTAAGATATTATTATTATTATAATTCAGTAGGAATCACATTGAAGTCCGAGGCATCAGTGCTAATTGTTGACCTCAACTGTAAACTCATAAACGCTTCTCCATTTATCGTTTTTAGCAACAAGATAATCGTTCGGCAAACCCTAACTCAACCCCGCAGGCTCGACAATTGGTTTGAAGTGTGTGTTCGCTCACCTTGTCTTCCGTTCATTTTTATGTCACTTTATGGCAGCTGATGGCAATAGTTTTTACATAAGCCAATTCCGTTGGCCAACCCCGAGGGCCCCGAAAATACGGCGACCAAAATGGCCCGGGTCAGTGGAAAACTGCAGCCGCGAGTGCAGCGGCCAAGCGTTTTATTCGAACGTAACGGCATGATTTCAATATATTAAACAATAGCATTTCTTATTTCTCATTTCACAGTTTACAGCTTACAGTTTTCATTTATTAACTAATTTCGGATTTATGTAATCCCCAAGTGGCAGGCCTCGGTCTCAGCCGATTACACGCAACCACAGTCCGAGGTCAATGATCAGTGAAATTTACTTTCAAAATCCGTTGAAAAGTGCTTGCTTCCAAAGCTAATGTATCTCGCAGGGCGGAAGCCAGGGAGATTGCTCCGGAGATTAATTTGTAAGATCCAAAATCCGACAGCTGCTTGAGGAGTTGGAGAGCTTTTTGGGTGTTCCAAAATTGGGCACAGCCACCGCCCAAACACCAGACACCAAACACAAAACACCGAAAGCCCAAAACCCGAATCCCATCAATCCCATCCCATACCATCGTCATCATCATCGTCGCCGTCATTGGCAGCACACACACCTTCATTAGGCGGGCTGCATTTTACCACACTTGAAATCGCAACACAATGAATAAATCTGCATAATTAATTCCCACCTAGCCAAGATGCCGAGTTAATGAGTTGGATGTTTTGCACCAAATTGAAGGCAACAATCACGCACAGGTTGTTGACTTCTTCAATGTTTCACCACAGAGAGAAAAAAGGGGAACTATTTTATGCTGATTTGCAAATAATTATTGGTACTGTTCAAAAATATAAAAAATTTTGGAGTTAAAAATTACAATTTTTAATATTTTAATAAAAAAACATGTTAAACTGTGTGTCACCATCCTAAACTTATTAACTTTGATCGGTATCTTCAGTAGTTTTGTTTGTCGATCCGAAAGGGGCTTGGTATTATTTTTTTCCGTGCAGCTTACTTTCAATTTCAGTACGACATGGCTTTTCGCTCCAGCTGCTGGACTTGGACACACATAAAATCCACATGCCGCCTAGATGTATTTTTAATTATGGCCATTTCACGGGCACCCCTCTCGACAAGCCGAAAAGGCAAACCCTCGGAACAGCAGAAGCAGAAGCAACCCCGTTAAGTGGAGCTTTGATTTGCATCGCAAATGTGCCAAAAATTGCACAAGCCCCGCCGCAATAAGTTGATGTATTTTTAATTGTATTTGCCAGGCCCAATTTGTAAATGTCATTAAACGCAGCTGGCCTGCATTTACTGGCAAGTTCAGTTCCCAACTGAGCCAAGGACACGCGCTCTTTGTTATCGGTCCGAGCATCTGCCAGCCTTTATCAAAAGGCCAGTTAATGCATTGAAAACGAATCGAATCGGATCGGATTCGATTTTCGTCTCAGTTTCAGTCCAGCCCCGGCCGGGGTTTCGAGTCTCTTTCTCACCATAAAACACTGTTGCCAAAAAATAAAAGACGACAACGCGAAATGTACGAACGCACCCCGGCAGAAACTGGGTTATAACCTTGAAAACTCGCACAAAGGAAACGCTTTTAAATTCCAGCATTTCAATAAATTCAGCGGACATCGGCGGGAGGAGAGAAATTAATGCGACAGGTCGCAGCCCTGCCGAAATGTATTCAAATCTATGCTGAGCCGGTCTCAATGAAAATGCTAAGCACCCGAGACTGGCTCTGGGATCGTTTTGAAATCGCCCCGTCCCGGCCTGAAACGCAGAGTTGCCAAAGTTGCAGGCGGCTGCATTTCAAATTGCCAAAGGTCAGGCCCCGCTGCATCGCATCTCTTTACGGTCCAGTCCGGACAGTCCAGTTTACCGCCTGTCTGTGCTGATTCCTGCACTACAGACGCATACAGCATCTAGCAGCATCGGTGGCGGCGGTGCTGGCTGGGCTGCTGTGTCGTGTCGTCATCGTTGTCATCGTGGTTGCCCCACCGAAAGCCGTTTGGCAACAACTGGCGGCGGGGCAAAACAATTAACTATATAACGAAAATTTGTTCAGATTGTGACTGTGCGAGAGTGAAAGAAGAGAGGAAATCGAAAACTGGATTTATAATTTTTACGGCCAAACACGCAAGAAAACGAGCCAAGGTCATTGCGAAGAAATTGCGAGGGAAACGTGCACAGAAACAAAACTTAACCAACTGACAAAGCTTAACTTATGACAATTAACTTTTGAGTTAATTGTTTACAGAAGTTAATTTTTTTAAATCCTTTAAATATGTTTTTAATCATTACATGAGAATCTATAAATATTGTTTTAATATCGTATATCACAGGTACACATTTTCAATTCAATTCTAAATGTAGATAATTAACCAGTTTTTACTCTCAAAATTAGAAAGGAAGCATTAGTTGAATTTTTGTAATACACGGGAACAAGAAGAAGATAATGGTTAGTTTATTCACAGTCTCACAGAAAAATTAAAAAATTGGGAAGAGCTGTGACACGATTTCTTATTTATATTGACATTATTTCAAATTTAAAATTGAAATGTGTTTCCATCGATTTAAACAATTGGTATTTTTTTTCCAAGTGACTCGGATTCGTGGAAGTGGAAGCCGCATCGGTTGTTTTTGTTGACTGTTGTGCCGATCCGGCAGAACCACTTTGGAGTTATTTGCTGTCTTGCCCACTTGCAATTGCGACGATGAAGAGATCTTCATCGGCCCGGGATGATGTGGACGATGATGCGACGTGTTTTGTTAAACACGTTTTGGCCAGTGGTGGTGAGCGATTCCGAAAACCCGAATCCGGTTGCTCGTTGCTCAAAATGCGTAAAGTGGGACGACGATGTCGCTCCTTTACAAGCCCCGGCCGAGCAGAAAAGACATTATTAAGAGCCCGACAAGTGGCCGGGCAAAATGCCAAAACAAAAACACAAAATCAATTAACAGCATTCGATGGCAGCACGGTTCCAGCAACTGCCGTTGTGGCCCCGTTGGCAGGTGTTGATCAATAAAAATGCAACTGGGCACCGGGCCCATCGCCAGCGATCTGTGATCTGCGATCCGCGATCCGCAATCGTTGCGCAACCGATCGCCGCCTTTGAGGTTCTTTGCGCAAGCGAGGCCGAAAACTTGAACCGGGCGCCGTGATTAGGGTGTGTTATCAGCTGCCGATTCGGCATCCTCGGTTTGAACTTGAGTTAACCGAAAATTGGGTTATCAATTACATAGTGTAGCATAGTATCACACTGAAAAGAATCGGATGCGGCACCTTTTCCATCTAATTTTGGCCTTTACTTACTGCCTTGTTATGAAACAAGTAATAAACTTCAAAGAAGGTATATGAAAAAGAAGAATACTTTTATTCAAAAGTCTTTGATGAAAGTTAAATAATATGTAATAAATAAAAGTTCAATTAAATATAGCTATTTGAACGGCATATATGTAATATTTTGTATTACTTTGTATGTTGCTTTTATTTCCGTGTCTAATCTCTAATGACTGCGAGGTGGTTGATGATATTTTCGCCAGAGCCTCAGTATTTAATCAAGCGCAGAACGCGTAGCAAACTGCTAGAAAAAATAGAAATTATTGCCCAGCAATGCAGATGCGGATTGGACTACTGGTAGCCATATGCCTTTGGCTCTCTGTGGTGGGTGAAAAATAATAATAAATACAGGAGTATTCTAACAAATGTTCTTCTATTTCATAGAAGGAGAGCCTGGCTCTGCTGGATCACGAGGGCGAGACCATCAACAAGTGCATTCAGAGCTACGGAGGACTGACTCCGGAGCTGGGGGAGCGCCTGGAGCGCTTCAAGGATTGGTCGGAGAGCTACGAGGAGATTCCCTGCTTCACCCAGTGCTACCTGAGTGAGATGTTCGACTTCTACAATAACCAGACAGGCTTCGACAGCGCTGGCGTGGAGAGGGTCTTTGGAGCCCCCATTTATGCGGCCTGCCGGAAGAAGTTGGAGCTGCCCGGGGGTTCAGGCCAGAGCAGCTGCTCGCATGCCTACGCGGGCTTTCATTGCCTGACCAAAGTGAGTAGTCGGCGATAAGTCGAGTCCAGTGACCTCTGATTAAAATAGCCCACGATGCTAAACATACGGAGCTCGCCCACGGACCAACAACAGGGTTCGTCGCATATTTTTCAAATTCCCTTTGTTCTCAGATGGAGGGACACCCCTTTATGGTGATCGAGAGCATGCCAAACTTGTCGAAGGCTGCCAAGGACGCCATGAAGGACTGCCTGCAGGTGGTAGACCAGGACGAGTGGAGCAACTTCGGTGCCTTCGCCGGTTTTCCTGTCAATGAGCCAATACCCTGCTACACGCGCTGCTTCCTGGACAAACTGGGAGTTTTTGACCAGAAGTTGCGCCGCTGGCGCATCCCGGCCATGCAACAGAAGCTTGGCGTTCCGGCCAAAGGAGCACGGTTTGGCAGCTGTCACCAGCGCAGGGGTCGTAACCCGTGTGCCACTTACTACCAACAGTTCACCTGCTACGTCTTGGCTGTCTGAGCAATCAGAAAAATATTTACAAGAAATTTAAATAAACAATATCGAAAGAAGCTAAAAAATGGACATTCTCAAGTTTCTAAACTGGGAATTTTGGCAGCGAACCGCTTCTGTTTCAGGATAATTTATCTTGTCGGTAAGTCTTAGTGACTTCTATTATTTAATACAGATTAGGTCAGGGGGCTTCCTGCGGTTCCAAGCCATGTCCGTTGATTCGCTCCCAGCACTTGTACTCCTGGTACATCCACGCACACTTGTTGGACGCCTGCTCACGCTGCTTTTCACTTAGCCGGCAGCCACTGTAGCCCGGAGGACTGGGCTGGTCCCCGTTTCGCGTTGGCCCAAAGGCCTGCTGCCAGTTGCTCAGTCTCCAGTCACCTGTCGTCGGGTTGTACAAGCCCATGGCGTCGGCAAAGCATTGAAAGAGGCACGGAATCGGCTCCTCGGACCTCAGCTTGCTGTAGTGCAGCAGCTGCACATCGGTGGCGTTCAGCTGGCGACCACACAGAAGCAGGGTGCTCAGGCTGGTGCCCGCATGGAGCTCGGCCTGCTTGAGGCACCGAAATCCCCGGTAGGCGAAGGTGCAGCCATCGCTGGCCTGGCGCCGCAACTCAAAGCGGCAGTAGTTGTATACGTCGGGTCCCAGATCCTCTGCGAGACGCTTGAGCTTCCACTGGTTGGCATCGATGTCGAACCAGCCCTTTTCACTGACCAAGCATCGCATCAGGCAGGGCAGCTCCTCGCTCGTCCACAAGGGATACCGCTCCAGCTTCTGCAGGTCGCCGGAAATGGTCTCCGGGCTGCTCAGCTCCCGAAGGCACTTCTCCAGCATTTGGGCATCGGTGACGAGATCAGCCAAGACCTGGTGGAAGTTCGTGTTTCCTTTCAGAATGACTGCTTCTCCTTCTGCCCCAGGAACCGTCTCACCTGGCTGCTGAGCAAGAAAAGGCTTAGTAAAATCCTCCACGGAATACCCATCTAACTGCGGACAATGCACAAACTGAACTAGCTACGAAAACATCCGCCGGCGGAGTCAACGATCAGCTGCCGCCGTTGCAGCGGAGGCGGAGGTTATCGGCGCGGCGACTCGAGATTACGCCAGCAAGTTCAACGAATCCCAGTTCACAGCCGCAGCATGGAGTGTATGTGAGATGTGGATGCACAGAACAGATTTGTTAGCGCGTGGCCAGCTCGCCTTGGACTAGGTCAGTTAGGCACAGCCTGTGTTCTAATGTACTTCGGAAAAAATTGTGCTTGAATTGATTTTAGAAAGTTAAACTGGCTGAAAAGTATTACAAATTGCATGCTATTAGTATACTTGAGGTTATGAAATCCCATTTTCTGTGTAATTAGTTAAACAATTGAGTGCTGCTATAAAGTAACCCCACTTCGTGTTGCCTGTTACTCTTCGTTACTCTTTGCAGAATCTATTATTTTGAAAGTTATTATCGGGAACCCACTATTAATTTCCATCGTTCTGCTATATTTTTCTGTAGTATAAAACCATATCTGATGTTATGGTGTTCAGTGCTTATCATATTATTAAACTTAAGAATATTATTAGTACGAAACTGAAAATTAGACAAGAGAAGAATTGATTCACAGAACTTGAAATAAAATTAATGCAAAATATATGTGTTATAGTTTCGGAAGAGCTGAAGAGGAAGAGATAAGCGAGAAAGAAAATAGAAAAGTTTTGAAAGGCAAAAAATATATTTTATTGAAATAACCGAATGTCCACTCCTGGAAATACCTGAAAATTATTAAGAATATTTCTTAGAAAATGATTTTTATTAGGACCAATTCATTTCTAAAACAAATTAAAAGTATGTTAAACGATTGTATCACAATTCCATTAGGCAAAAACCTTGCGGACCACGTGCCGGTTGATGGGCAGCCAGCAGGAGAAGACACGGTTGGCCCAGGTGCAGACATCCGACTCGGCCTCGTTGTGGTCGATGCACTTCTCCAGACCGTGCTGCACGGTCGACAGGTCCTTGCTGCTCTTGACCGTGAACTGCGCGATCATGGCCTTCTCGTTGAAGCCCTTGTTCTCCGTGAAGAGCTCCAGCTTCTCCAGGAAGCACTTGACGAAGCAGCTGGTGCGCCGGTGGGCGGGGAACTCGTAGTTCAGGTACTTCTCGTAGATGTCGTCCGGCACGTAGAAGTCCTCGCGGCACTCCTCGAAGGCCTTCTCGGCGTCCTCGTGGTTCTTCACCTGGAACTTGGCCGCCGCCTGCAAATGAAGTCGGGGGTAAGGAGTCACATCCATCAGCAAGGGCAACCACTGGGCACTGACCTGGGCCTGGGCCACGACGGCGATGCCAACGGCGGCGATCAGCAGGAGCGAGTGGGGCTGCATTTCTGGCTGGGACGAGTGCTCTGGTGCGAATGTGCCAACGGGTTTGGCCGACTAAGTCGCGCCAAGATTTTCCATTATCTTTATATGCTCTCGCTGGATGGCCCACACGAAGTCTCGGGTCGGGTCGGACCAGATTGTGGACCGGCGTTGCTACAGTGGAGTCTGGGCGCAGGCACGTCATTTGCCAAGTGGGAGGTAAGAAGCCAGCCTCATTTTCGTTTTAAGGAACTTTGAAATTGGGGTTGAGGTAAGCTGCTGTGTGTGGGGAGTATACATATATCCGAAAACCAAGCCATTACGAGCCACTGCTAGCTTGCACTTAGCCATTTGCCATAGCCGAAGGCTACTGTGATAACACGCCAAACCCGTTGCTGAGATCGGTTGTGCGGCGGTGACGCCTGGTGGTTGTCTCTTGTGGTTGCGGTGTTGTTTGGTGCGGCACCCTTGCGTCAGTTTGCTCTTAAAAAACGGAGCAGCGAAGTCGGTTAGGCTAAGTGAGGCAGTGGCGGAGGCGGAGGACTGAGGGCGGGTAGAAACTGGCCAACTACTACATAAACTGGTTTATCTCCCGTCGCAGTCGCTGGCGCCGTCGACGCCGCTGTCAACGCCATTGTCGCTGGGTTGAGTTGGGACCTGGATGGTTATATAATCGGCAATGGTTACGTTTTGCTTAAGCCAATTAAACGATTTGTTTTCGTTCCTCAAATTCACTTGGCCGGTGCCACACACATTCATCCCTCCTCGGCCAGTGTGAAAAATGTGTTTCGGGCCCGGTGGCCATTTGTCGTTTGCTTTATGTCTCCTTTTTTTTGCACTCCACCAAATTCTAACACCTCGCTGTCAGCCTGCTGCACGCTTCCGCATCCCGGGCCCATTTTTTCAACCCGATCTGCCCACCTGCCACACACATACACGCCAAGCCGGGTGCAGGGACTGAAAAATAAAACAGTTTGTTTTTGTTTACTGCTTTTTAGGTGTCACGCTCCGGCAGCCCCCGAAAATAAATTAAATAAATTATTCAATTGAATTTATTTATTACCGACCAATTTGGTCGCTCAGCAGACTTTTGAATTTGTGTAATTAACGGCAGTTGGTGGAATATCGTTGAATATTGCCCAGATTGCAAAGGGTCCTCTGGCCAGACCAGGTCGGAATCTCGCCCACTCTCCCCCCATAATGTCCTGGCCCGTGGCCCTCGGCGTCGTCCGTTTTGTTTGGCTTTTACTTTCGCGGCATGTCAACGACATTGGTGTGGGCTCTTGAACCCTGTCAGGCACCGAGAGGGTCACCCTGGCCGGCAGGATGCACTCCAAGCTATCGCCGGACTTTGATTGTTTCGAACTATTATTAAAAAATAAAGAACACTGCAATTAATAGGTAAATTTAATTTAAAAGCTTTAAATTAGTATAAAATGAAGGTATTGTATTTGTATTTATTTACGTATTCTTATGTATTACGTATTATAATGAGAACCTTTTTTGCCAATGCAATTTTTCCAGTGTGTTAACTGAATTGAAGCAAAAGTAAAGGGCTCCTTAGGGCTTAGCCTTGGCCCGTGTGTTTACTTGAGATTATCGCAAGTGTAAACTGATATTCCCAATATGTGAAAGCAATCTGGCAAGTTAATCAAATAATTGGCTGAAATCCAGTCGAAGCCTGAGGACAAGGCTTTAGGTGTAAATAATAAATATACAATCTAGACATTCAACTGGAAGGCATCTGATGCGCTTTTCGCCTAAGATGCAGGGCATTAGCGCACTTTAGAAGCCCAACCCCTGCTCATATGTGAGCTACCGCTAGATAATAAAAGAAGCCCAGACCAATTTTCTGCGCAATAAAAGCACTAAGAATAGTACAAAAATATTTGAATTTTTGAAAACGTCGACACACGCCAATTTTATGCGGCCTGCCATTCCCAGTGAATGGTTTTCGCCACGTCTATCGTGGGCGCCGTTTTTTTGCGTGGATTTCGTTGTAACTTTTGCAGCCATAAATTCAACCAAAGTGCAGTTGCCCGCCGGCATGTATTTATTTAAAAGTGCTAAAATATTTGCAAAACGCTTCACAGTACGATTGCATCCCGATGCATCTGCAGCACCCTTCCGTATGGATTTTTTTTGTTATTATTCCATCTTTTTCACCACCTGCCGCGGGCGTGGCCGCATAAAAGTATTGAATATATATCAAACGCCTAAGCCCATCCCTGCCCCTTTCAATAATTGCGTTAATATGCAGTCGACAAAAAACGGCAACAACATTTAATTAAATACCAGGCAGGGCATAATTGATTTTTCAGTTCGACTGACGGCAAAAAATCGCTAACCACATGAGCTGGCCAGTTCGGTAATGGAAACCAACTACTAAATGTGCAGCTTATAGCGAAAAACCAACGCAAACAAAATCAGAGCTGCGGTGTGTTTTGTGTGTAGGATTTACGCAGATTATAATTAGGTCAGTTCCTGATTGAATTTCCGCCGTTCGATCGGAAGACGGGAGCTGGGTTCTATGGCCTTAAAGCCTGCTCGGGCTCCGCCTCGCTGGCCGGCGAGTAAACATCGTAGAATTTTATTATTGTTATCCCAGGGTGTCCTCGAGAGCACAAACAAGTTCCAGCTCAATTAAAAAAGGGCCAAAAACAACAGAGCAACGAAAACAAATGCCAAAAGGTTGCAAGCAAAAAGCGCACGAGGTCCTGAGTGTTTTGTGTGCGTTTTTTTTTCGGGTGCGAGTGTAGAACAATCAAATGTAAATTCAATTGCAGTCCGTGTGCCACAGGATATCCGGCTGGCTGCCATTTTTAGGCATATCGCACGCCTTGACCGGCCAGCAAACTAAACAATAAAATTTCATGGCCTTTGGCCCGAAATGCAGCACAAAGGACAACACTTGCAAGCCAATACGCTCCTTCAATAACCGAAATGTGGGCTTCCCTTATACCAGAGGCAATGTCCATAAATCACAAATTGAGCTGCGGTGTCCACTCACTTTGGGTGGGGCTCCTGCTACAGTGTCGCTCCGCCCCGTCTGTGGCTCGTATATTATGAGCTCATATTAAAACATTTTACACACAATTTCGCCTGCAGTCGCCTGGTGAGCAATGGCAGGCGCTACTCCAGGCATGAATTATTATGCACCTAGGCGTATACGCAATGTTTAATTTTCAACTCGAGCAGCGCGCTCTCTGCTCACATAAATTCCTAGGGCGGCCGACAAACGACTTGTTCAATTTCTCCTTTCGTATATATAGTGTCTCCACACGTACTAGACGCGGAAGGAACTGGGATGTACTCGGCAAAAATGGGAGCTACAAGGAAGTACACATGGAAAGTATAGTCAAAGGGGAAAGATTTTTTTTTTTTTTAAATATCTTTAAAGTTTTTGAGTATTATTATCGTGTGAATGGTTATTGAAAGTTATCAGACGATTTTGTAAATTACGGTTGCTCTAACTTTAATGAATTTAAGGAGTCCCTACAACCGCAACACTTGTTTTGAGTCCTTTTGATTCAGTCTTTTGTAGCTTTTCTATTTTAATTTTATGAAATTTATTTGGAAAAGGTATTCTTAGTTAAGTAAGTGGTATGGCTTCAAAGTAGTAAAGGCGATCCAATTTTTCCAAGTGCTTGCTGCAACAGTGTGATGGCAGGCTTGTAAGCAATGGGCTGCGAGGGAAAAAGAGACTTTTTGCATCGGCCAGACTACTGCTGATGGCGGGCCACGTACACATGTCGAAAACTAACTGGAGCCAGCGTTGTCCTTGCTGCCCAATGCCCTCGATCCTCGCCTGCCCTACGGACCTCGTCATCATCAGGAGCTGCAAAAATTTCAGCCATTTGTCCTGCATGCTTGCGGCATAAAAATATGCCAGGGCCAGCATTTTCATGCGGGTCATCTACTTGGAGTCCGGGCTTCCCAGGTTCCCAGTTCAGTTCAGTCCCCGATCCCCGGCCACATCTCCATCTGCAGCTCCAGCGCCGGTGTTTGAAAGTCAGGCGGCTACGTGTGTGTCTGTGCCCTCCGAGAGTTTTCAGCTTTTTCGTGGCCAGCTTCTCTGCTGCAACTTTTCGGGGCATGGCAAAAATCACACAGAATCGGGGGGAAAAAAAAAAACTACTCTTAGTTGGCTGGAAAATAACAAAGGGGCGAGCGGGGCGTGGCGTTTAGCAAATGGACTCTGGCTAAAAATGCTGCTGGCACTTTCGCAAAACATTCGAAATACAAATAAAAATCCAAAGCATGCATGGCGGGGGCTTGGACGGACAGACGGAAGGCCGGACGGAGGACCGTCACTGAAATCATTTCCAATGCAAAATAAAATTTCATTTTGTTTTACTTTTCAGCAGCGCCCAGTTTGTCCGCCGCCTGTCTTCTAGTTGGACATGTTTGTTTACGCTTCATCATGTCGTCGTTAGTTGTCCGGACTCTGGTCTCCGGACTTTGCTCTCCGGTCCTTTCGGTTTCGGGGCCAGCCTGTCACTGAGAGAATAACTATTCGAGCAAATAATTGTAGGGTTTGACTCGTGGATCTGATCACTCTTTGCTATCGAAATACAAATTCGAAGGCTGACATTCTTGAATTATTTCTATACCCAAACGAATTTAAGCTTACATCGTAGGCTAATATGTAGATTGTTTTGTATTGCAAAGAAAGCTTTTCTTTCTGTGTATCTGTACACCGAACCAATGACACGATGACATTTTAATATGGCCGTAACTTTTGTTTAGTCTGAGACTTCTCATCGTCATCGCAATTTGGCCAGAGATTTCCAGCTGACGTCGCCAGATGATTTGTGCGATATGCACACGGCTAATTCAATTTTATTAAATATTATTCACGCAGCTCGCACTCGCATTCATTTCCATTTCTCCATTTATTATTTCGCCTCTTTTAGGTAAATTGCTGCCTGATTTGTTGTGAATCGAAATCAAAAGGTAATGTAGCGCATAAAATCAGAGTCATACAGACACGAAACACATATCGCCGGCCGTGCCGAACCCCTCACCTTTCGCCTGTCTGCGTCTGTTGCACGTTCAATTTTTCATTACTCATGCCTCAATCAATCACAAAAAATGCGATTTTATTTCGTTTTGATGCGTATTATAAGCGCTGATCTGCTGGAAGCCGGTGTGTGTGTGAGTTTTTTCTTTGAGTTTCGAGCGTTTCTTTCACGGTTCGCGTGTTTCGAACGCTGTGCTGGGGAGGCGTTGGTGTGGGCCCACGTGTGGTATGCGCATTATATTTTGCATCCACAAAAACCCAGCGAGTGTGTGTGCGCGAATAAATTGAAATTTATATTAATTTAAATGGGCAATTAAGCGGCAGATATTTGAAAAGGTTTAGCGCAAAGCTCCCATAATACACACAAAATCGCAGCCGACAAACACTCGATTCGCTTATATCGCCGGGCTATTAACTGCGGGCCAGCGATTTCTGCCTCGTCATGCCATCGAAAGTCAATGAAAATGCGAAATGTTGCATAAGTAAAATCGGTTTTTATTTTTGGCAGAGGGAATTACAATCGCAAGTACTTTGCTCTTAGCGGCTGTACACAAAGTATCAATTCTGAGAACAACCTTTAGGTACTTGGCTTTCATCTGGCAACAATCGGCTTTTATCTTCGGCATGTTCATCATGGGAAACTATTTATATGTAGGGGCGTGGATCTTAAGAACCGGCGGTATATATTTATTTATGCATAGGTTTTACACACGCTTGCTGATGTTTATCAGTCTGTACATGGAGAAAAAGTGGGTACCGACTAGGTTTTATAATTCTTATAAGTTAAGTCAGGGTTCTATGGTCAGCACTTGAAATAATAATTAATGGTAAAGCCCAAGATACATTAAGTTAATAAGAGAACGGATTATATATATTTGTAAGACTGATATATAATAGGTGACTAAATTAGATTATTGAGCGTTTTTCTTGGTGTATCTGTGGGCCTGGCTTTATCTAATGGAGTTGAGGTACTCCTTCGTAGCTTCCTTCCCGGCACGCAGAGTGACGTGTCGATCGTCTTTGGGCTTCTTCGCACCAGCGGCTCCTACACTCCGTGTCAGAAACTGTTGGCCCGGAGGACTGGCAACAACTTCTGGCGTTGCTGTTGTCGCCGCTTTGACAACGCCTTTTGTGATTGGAATACAAAATAAGACCCGGCACAATGGAGCCGCAAAATCTGTGAAAGACTGGCAGAGGCGTTGGCTTGGATTTGGCGCTGGGAAGCGAGTACCCGAGCAGCGGGAGAGAAGACACAAATCAAACGCATCTGCAGCCGGCAGACAGCTGCTGCGAGCTTGGAAAGAAGTCTGCTGTGTATCTAACAACTGTCAATGTATCTTGTCGTCGGCGGGAGTAGGTCTGCGTGTGTGACTGTGGCTGTGACTCTGGCTGCCTGGTAATTACGTGACGTTTTCGGATAAATTGAGATTCGCGGCGTGATTTGCAGGCGGCCATTACTTGGGACTAATGTGCGGCATGCTCTCAGAATTGGAACAAACGCCAAAACGTTTCGATTTTAATGCATTTCTATTAACGGTTTCGGTCTCCGGTCTCCGGTCTCCGGCCTCTGCTCTCTGGTCTGTCCAACACCCGCTCCGCCTGCCGGCGGCTTGCCCAATAAGGCCCAAATGCCGCCAGCTCAGCGGCCACATGGTGACCCAGTTCGTCACTGGAATCGACAAATACTCGTACGAGAGAGGCAAACGGCGGCGGGGGAGCGGCCACAGAGGTTATCAACCCAAAGAGCTGCGTTCAATGCATTGACACGATTTTTGGCTCCGGCCCTGCATAATAACCAACTGCACATTTAACAGTTAACACCCGCGGAATCGCACAGACACTGCGCAAAAAATAAAGGCTTTTGACATTACAGAAGCAATATAAATAAACATGGTAAGAAATTCCGCCATTATACAGTAGTTAAACTTGTTAATCTAAAGAAAGTGGTATCTTTAAACAACATTATTCCGCTCTAAGACGTTCGAGTTATATTTCGTGATTTAATATTTCTAAATTTTCATGGCTGAAACAACTAAATGTGTGTGTACATTGTAAACATTAAATTCCTTCTGGGCCAAACGAATATTCTTTCAACATAAGGCATTCTTGTTTCCTTCTCCTACTCCTTTACAAATTGAATTAGAATACATCTCTTAGCTGGCCTTACACTTTTTAATATAAGTAAATAAATACATTAAATACGTGTCCGGAAAGTACAAGAATTTATATTTTTTAATTCGTATTGTTATGTAGCAGATACGATAAAAGTACTTTTTTCGCCCGAAATTCCGCTTAAAAATTCCGTTAATTGGCTTAAATGAAATCTCTCTTGAGACTTTCCGACAAGCCTGCCTGTGTCTTTTAAATATAAATAAATTCATTCTGTGGATTAAAAATTGTTCAAATCTCTTTGCCGTGTAGGCACTACAGGCACCGCGAGGACGGGGTAGCCCTCACCAATTAGGCGTGGAGCGGGATGCCAAATGCGACGCTTCCTGCCATCCTGCGGCCGTTGTGCCATTCTGAAATCATTTGCGGATGCCATCGCCGGCGCTGCCTGTGCTTTGTTTATTATATTGTCACTATGCTAATTTTGTTTGGCAGCCCCGGCTGATTGGGCGACGCGAAAGGAGAGTGCGAGTGCGAGTGCGAGACCGATTGCATGTGGAATGGATAGTGAACGGCAGCGAAATACATACTATGTATACAGATGTATCGGCCGACGTCGTCGCCGTGACGTTAATGTCGATGTCATGTACCTGCATTTGACATTTTGCACATGGCTTTCCTTGTGATTACAGCCACTGCTCTCGTTGTGCGCCCGCTTGCCTTTCAATAAAAGTGGTTGAATAATCGGCGGCAGGGGCAGAAAACATCACAAGTAGCAGTAGCAGTAGCAGCGGCAGCAGCGTGATACGCGCATTGAAAGGTTCATTTCAATTCGTGTGATTTCATTTCACTTGATTTTGCAGTACAACTGAGCCGAGAGCTCTGGGCACCGCTCAGAAGAAAGCGTATTGCGAATTTTGCCAGCTTTGACTTGATTTGCGTGATGTGCATGCGGAGCAGCGGCGGCGACAGGTTCGATTATATAATCCCGCAAATGTTATGGTATTTTAAGCACTAAATAAATAACAGGCGTGCTTGCACTTAGCCATGCTTCGAAATGCCTTCCAAAAGTTCAGGCCCCGCCGGCGAAAGGGAAGGGCGAAAGGCGAAGGCAAACAAGGCCCGGCCAGAAGGCGGCATCTCGAGTCAATCGTGAGAGCAGCCGACGCGGGAAGAAAGAATTCGCTGGGATACAGATATACTTGTATCTGATATATCGCAGATCCAAGTCCTGATAGGTTTTGCTCTGCAACTGAAAAATACTACGACTACACCTTGTCAGGCAGTGTAAATGTCATCTGACAGGACGGGGTCCCATTGAAAACTCCCAGTCTTTTAGTAACAATATTCAGCATTTGTCCTTAATTTTGTATACATATCTGGCTAAAGGTAGATTAAATTATTGTATATACATATGTAGCTCTTTGAATGAATAGCCATAACATTTACGAAATAAGTTAGAAATGGCTATAACCGATGCGTGTCACATATAGGCAAGGAAAAAGAGAAAATTAGAACCCAAGCCAAGAAGTCCCCGTACTCGAAATCAAAATTAAAATTTTCGACTAACCGAATCGGGAAAATAGGCAAGACGTGCTGGGCATAAGTGAAAAATGTTTTGGCCACAGCCCACTAAATACTGCCATGACCATATTTAAGAAGCCGGGCTGGCCAGCAAAAGTCATAGGAAACTTTGTTGTCTGTCGTTCCCGATGTTGCTGTTGCTGTTGCTGCTCTGCCACTCTGCTGCCTGATGTTGCCAATAGTCAATAAACTAAAACCGGTAGCACGGAAGGCCGGTTGTGAGTTCGAGACTGGCCACCTCGCTGGATCCCGATGGCTCCGGCATTAGCAATCGCAATGTGTGGAAAAAGGTCAGCGGGCCAAAGCACCGATTGCCTGGCTGGGTTGGCTGGTATGGGATTTCGATTGGGTTTGAGATTGGCTACGGGTTCGGCTTTTGACTTCCAGTTTCAGTATGACAGTAAAGTCTTTGCTGGGCTGCATGGCTGCAATTTCGGTGTTAGTATAAGCGTGTGCAATGACAGTTTTTCCACTCAGCCATAAGTTCAATGCACCGCCAGAGAGAGCATTCATACACTTAAAAATAAGTATTGATAGAAGATGGTCAGTTCTTTAAACATTAAACCAATTAAGGAAATTTATTGGGAACTGTAATGGCTCAGGAATTCATTTCAGTTCTAGGTACAGTACTTGTATTGAATACTTGGCAAAGAAATTGATTTTTCTTTTTATTAAATGGTCTCCGAGAAATTAGTTATAAGCGCCATTAATTTTCCAAAATTTAATAATCATATGTTTTTTCTCTCCGTGCCACTGGGTCTGCACTGCTGCTGTCGCTGCTCCGGCTGTCAATTAATGGCAAATGTCAGGGGCTGGCTTTGAAGCATTAATCATAATTAGTTATGCCACACGCCGGCAACAACAACGACGGCCATTGATATGTAAACTGTAAACTGTAAACAATTAGAGCTCATTTGAAAAATGTTAACTCGAGTTGAGAGCCGTGTTGTGTGTCGGGTTCAAGTGGCAGCTGGCTTTTGGGCTATTTGGAATTTTGGCTCTTTGGCACTGTGGCGCGGTCTGTCGCAAGTCGTGCTCGGCAATTAGCCGCGTTTAGGCTCAGGGATTGCCTTTGCCTACGTAACGCAAATGAGTTAACAGCCGGCGTGGTGCACATAACCGGCTCTCTGGGATCTCGGCCGGGAGATCTGGAGCGATTCACTTGACGGGGAGACAATAGCCACAAAGGTGATCTGTGCGTCGAGTCAAGTTCGTGGGCGGAGTTTCGCTTTCGGTTCGGTTTCGTTTGCCGGGCCCTTCGGGGAGTTATCTAATCCAATTAGGAGCCGACGCAGTGTGAACAGGCTTACGTAAACGCCGCTCTAAGGGAGTTTCTGGTAGTTTCAGGTGGTTTCAGGCAGCCCAAGGCAGTGGGCGGCCTGGCTTGACACACAAAACCATTGTTTTCGATTAAGTTTTGAGCGGCAACTGACAAAAATTCGTTATAAATTGCTCTGCCGTGGACAGCGGCAGCAGGATCAGAAACAGACAGCAGAAAACTGAAACAGCTGCGCAGCAAACATTTTAAACAATTATAAAACTTGTTTTACGCTTGACAAAACTACAAACAGCGAAGTGCAGCCAGCGATTTGCCATCAAATGCGGCGTGGCTGTCAAGTGCAGTTTTCCCCTTTTCCATTTCAGTTCCTGCTCTCATTTTTCGAAATCCATTTCACTCGGACAATTGTTTTGTCATCGGAAGCTCTTGCACATTAGTTACTGCATTTACTTTATTCATATTGCAGAAATCATATCCCATTGTTGTATCTAGTATGGGGGCAATGCTAAAAGCCTGTTGTGCTGGCTCACAAACCTTGGTAGTAAGTGTCAGTGGACTATATAGATATTTGTAAATATTATCTTTGAGCTCTAAAAATGAATAATGCAATAAGTATGTCGTCACTGGAAATGGAAGATGTGGAGATGCTATTGGCTGTGATCGGCGATGAGGTGGGTGTTCCTTTAATAAGTGATTCAAGTTTAACTTAATGTCCCGAAGGACACTTGCGTGGGCTTCATGCTTGCCGGAATAGGAGAAGTGGACGAGAACCGGGAGACCAACTTCATGGTCGTTGATAAGCGTAATTCAGAATATACTTAAACCCCTTGAATTGGGAGAATAATTACAACTCTGCTAGGCACAACCCCTGCCCAGATAGATGCCTGTTTCAAGAAATTTCTGGCACGCCCCGACATCGGCATCATATTGATCAATCAGGTGCACGCGGATCTGATACGCCCCACTGTCGATGCCCACCTCCTGGCCGTGCCCACTGTGATTGAGATTCCCTCCAAGCAGCATCCCTACGAAGTCTCCAAGGACTCAATTCTGAAGCGGGCCCGCGTGAGTATAATGTTACAGGACTTTGTCCAGTCCGTAGTAAGTTCACCCACCCACAGGGCTTTATGAGTCCGCCCAAGAGGCGCCGCTAGCGGCTCAACTTTCGCAATCAGTTCTGGAAACGATGTGAGGGGCTAATGAAGGATTTGCATAGTTCTCGCATGCATAGCAAATGTTGGTGCTACAAAGTCGATTGAAGAGAAAATAAAGTTCACACATCGATACACACCCAATAAAATGAGAAAATAAAGCTTATATGTATGTGTGCGGGAAACTTTTCAGCTTTTGCGTTTTGAGGAAATTGCCAAAAAACTGCAGCAGAGAGGAAGAACGCAAAACAAAACACAAAAAATGCGTTGTTGCGATTGCAACAAAATTGAAAACAGCAACCGCACAACAACACCAGCAGAGTGGGCAACAAAAGAAAGAAAAGGCCATAACGAAAGTAACAACAAAGTGAACGAAAACGATACAAATAAGCACTGAAATGCCAATACATGGCAGAAATGCAAGAAGCACACCGACTAAAGCGATATAAAACAAAAACAGCGAACCGAAAAAGGCACAACACAGACCGAACAAAATAAAAACTCCCAAAAAGACAGCACAATTTACGTTGTCTGGATGGATCTGCTCCGTGCTGCGGGAAAAGTCGGGGAAAACGACTTCTTATGGGCTGCTTAGCGCAACAAAAGCATGCGAAAACAATATTCGAGCAAAGTATTTTACGCCAACTTTTCGCAGCGAGAAGTTAGCGCCGAGAATGCATTCAGAAACTTCTGCTCCGGTGACAAGTTGGCTGGAACCGGAGCGGGGCTTGAATGGAGCAGCGTAGCCCTGGTGGCTCTCTAAAAGGCAGCCTACAAGCAGGCAACGCGCCGCAGGTCCAACAATCGAAAGGCGCCCCTAGCTGAGCCATAAAATGTTTAAGACAATTCTTACCAAGTTGCTTAAAATCTATTTTGTGTTAAGAATATGCTACACAACCTATCGCTTGAATAAAATTATTTCTGTTCGGTTGGTGACTTTCGAGAATGAATTTAAATACAGAATAAGAATAAGCATAATATATCTATTACATATTACTTCAGTCATTTTCAAAAGGCCTATCTCCTTACCCCACAGAAATCTGATAATTAAGCTACCTTTCAGCCGATTTGAATGCATTGTGAATTAATGAGCCGTGACTTTGGTGGACACCGTTCTGGCTGGTTGTCAAGAATCTGTCATTATTTGGACCATTCTACTGTCAGAATTAGCGGGCCTAATTAGTTGTACACGCCAGTCATTGCTGTCGGGATAACACGGCGTATGCGTTATACTGCAGCTAATGCCGCTGCAACTCAGCTTTCACCTGCCAAAAGCATTCAGCTGCGGGCCAACATTGATACTCCCACTTCTTCCCACACCTTTCACACTCAAGCCTAATTAAAAGAAGTTAATTTGCATTTTCGTCAGCGGAGTGAGATCAATTGGCAGCGGAGTAATGCAGCTGAGACGAGACCCCTTAGGGCTCGGGGAAGAACTTCTGACACACAGCGACAAGTTTTGCGCCTTTTTTGTCAGTTTACGGAGAAGAAAGAAAACTAAATAAATAAGCGACTAACTGACTGACTGCAGACAGCGGAGGAACGGAGCGACTGCAGCAAAACTTTTGCGCCGAGCAATGGGCAACATAAATAAATGAAATTATTCAAAAGTAGTTTGGAATTCTCGTGACAGCGCATAAAAACAAACAGCTGAATGCAATTTGGCTCATTCTAAGCCATGCGAGAGGCAAAAGTGAAAATAAAACAGCATCAGCAGCACCACCAGCGCCAGACGATGACGGAGATAGTCAGATTCAGAATCGGACCGACGGCGAGCGGACGGGGAGTTCCTCAGTCAGTCAAATGAAATGCATAGACCCAAAAACGCATCGAGCAGCAGCAGACCGACGCTTCGGACCCACAGAGACTGGCGTAATTATAATTGGAACTGGGAACTGGGAACTGAGTCCTGAGAACCGAGCACTGAGAACAGCACTGAACCCTGAGATCCGAGAAGCGGGCTGACAACTGACGGAGAATGAAGGACGGAGAATGGCAAGGAACGGAGACTCTCGCCTGAGTGCGGAAACTGATGCTACATTTTTGGCAATTCAATTTCGGAAATGAAATCGAGACACATGGTCACAGAGCCTCCTACGACCGGGGCTCCTTCATCTGTTTGCCAAATTGAGCAAAAGATGCCGGATCCGGAATTAACAAATGGAATTGTTGCTCGCCAAATTAACAGACAACTGAGGGCACTCGGCTAGCCCACTAACTTCTCCCGGCAATCGCAAAATTATTGCGTTCGAGAACTTGTTAGTTCAATCAGCATATCGGTATATCACGAACCCAGCCCCATGGGCAGCTCCTTTCCCCCTCCGTCCATGGTAGGGAGAGGACCACGCCCACACAGACAGCACTTGACATCCGCAGTGGAAGCGACGTGCTCGAAAACAAAGTTAATTAAATGATCTGATCTCCATTATTCCCAAAGAGCTAATCTCAATTACAAAATTGAAATGAGCAGGATACGGCACTTGGAGAAAAGGAGCAGGGCTTGAACAAGTTAATCAACACTTAGCTCAGAAGATTATCTGTTTTCAAAAAATGTACTCTTTATTAAACTATTGATTAAACTCAAAAGTAAAACAGACACGTATATTGCTTGTATTTTCATCAATTTCCCTTTCTCACAGTGCAGAATAAGGCGAAGCCACAGAAACCGATGAAACCTGGCGAAAATGTAACTCGGATGTCAAAGAAAGCTGGGAAAGTGAAGCGGACAATCGAACGGAGCCGATTAAAGTGCAGCAGTTCTGGCCGAAGCCGGAGCCGGAGCCGGAGCCGGAGATTAGCTGCAGGGAATCGGTCACTATATGCTGCTGGCTGACTGGATTAGTTGGCTAGTAGCAATTGACAATGCAATCGACGCCGCACAAAGCGTTTCATTAACCATTGCAAATTGGCAGCAATTCATTGAGAGGCATTCAAATCCTGTGCGTCGCAGAGTGTGTATGTGCTGCCAATTTGCTTCTAGCACGTAGCAGATGGATATTATGTAGAAACATACGTATATGTATGGCCGTGAGTGGTGTGTGTGCAGTCGAACTCAATTCTCCGAATCACTGAGCTAAACAAAATCATTGAAATTGCCATTGTCTGGGCACCGAGTGGATAAGCACACACGGCACGGGCAGAGCAGCGCCATTGATATATGGCATATTCCCGAATTGTTATGGCGCATATGGCGGCGCAGCCTTTGGTCACTTTGCGGGTCTGCCTCTAAGGCACTAGACGCTACGTGTGATTGGCCCTGGCCCCCCTGGCCTTTGGCCTAGATTGGATTACTTGATTTGCCAGCCAAGTGTCTAATTAATTACTTTGCATTTAAATTAACTCCCGTATTAATACGACAAAGCCGGCATCAATGGCAGAGTCCCAGGCTACGGTCCGTGCAGCAAGTTCACTGAAAAAATGTGTCAAGAGAGTACACAGAGTAGGTATTAGAAAAAGGATAAAGTTAAGTCCCCTCGAAGTGCAGGTAATTACTAAAATATTTGATTTATCAGCCATGCTCCGGTAATCGTAATTTTTTTTCGATTTCGATTTGGCCAAAATTTTTCGATTTCGATTTTAGGTGCTCCGGTTTTCGCAAAATTTTTGCTATCGGAATGTTTAAATTACTTACTGCTTGATTTGTGCTTTCCCTGGATATAGTAGCTCATCGCATACTTGAATAAAATCAAAAAATATTTTTGTCACACACATTTTAAGACATAAAGTTAACTTAACACAGCTGTTTAAGCAGTTTTCCACACAATTGAGCTGCCACACTTTCCACAGTCTTAATTCCGATGTTCACAATTACTTTCTAACTGCATTTAGACTATTACAGTAATTTAATGAACTAGCAGTATTTATAAACAATATTTATGGCCTTTCTTTAAATTTATTTAAGAATTCATTTATATTTTATAAGGACTTTTACCAGCTTGTTTCGTTTCACCAACAGTATGGCAACCTTCGCGATAAGTTTCGGCGAGTTACTTATCGGCATTGGGCAAATCGAAATTTCTTGTTTCCGACGGCAAAATTTGGTTTGTCAAATTTGAGGTGGGGTCAGAAATAAATTTTTTATAAAATAACTACATGTCAGAATGATCTTGTGGCGGTGTGGAAAAAACATCAATAGACCGCTGAGTAAATTATTTTTTCCCCTTGGTAAATAAGAACTGATTTGATATAAAAAAAGGCATTTACTTTTCATTTCGGCCAGACAAAGGTGCCCGTTTTACAAATCGAAAAAAATTTTACGATTTCGAAAACCAGAGCACCGATTTTTCGATTTCAAATCGAAATCGAAAAAATTTTACGAATTCGATTACCGGAGCATGGCTGTATATTCTATTTTTCTTTCCTTACTTATCATTAACAGACATGAAAAGGCATTTATACCGTTAGTATACCAATTACGAAGTGCAAACGAAACGTGTTTCCTTTTTTCGAGTGTACGCCTGCTTGATTGGAGGCGTGGCAGCTGCATGTTGCGGGGCGGCCATCACTTTGGCTAATTTGTATTCAAAACACAGAAAGCAGTGTCAGTGTTTCAATTGATTGAATGAGTCTGCTGGCTGGCCCCCATCCAGTTTTGGAGACTGGAGACAGTGGACAACGGGCAGGATGTCGATGCCGGGAGATTAGCAGCCGGGCCAGAGTTCACCTGACTCGCTTTGACTCGGCCTAATTGGAAGTGACAAATGGAAGCTCACCTTCGCTCTGCAGTGTTTGCACTTCGTCCCAGAGACTTGATCAGATTGGCGAGGACTCGGAGAGTCCTTACTTTAAAGCAGAAATTCGCTATTAATTTGCCATTGTAATCGCAGCGGAAGCCGCACTCGGGCGCCCCACTAATTTGCCAAGCATTCCAACTTCGCCGCTGCCATTTCTAACTGGCGGAACCAGTCCTTTGTTGTTTTCCAGCCATAAAATAACTATGGAAATGGGTGCAATAAACCACAGGACTGTTTTGGATCCACTTCATATGCATAACAAATGAATATCTTTCGAGAAAAAATCGTACGTAAACACAGATAAACAATTGAAATGCGATGAAAAAATAATAATGGCAAATGAAAACAAGGCTCCCACGGGCCTGTGGGCTTGGTGCACAAAGGATAAAGGATGGGAAGTATGGTTTATTCAAATAACAATTGCCAAATACTTATTTAACCAAAATAAAAGGCGGCATCGCAACTTTCTGGCTTTCTGCTTTTCGGCTTTGTCGGTGGCGGTGTCGGTGTCGGCGTTCGCCGCAAAATGTGCAAAAATTTGTATAAAAATGCCTGGGTAAAGTGTGCCACACACACTCATATAGAACACCCACACAGCCGCAAGTGCAACAATAAAATACCAGCGAGCCGCTAAACTTAAGGGTGGTGCCCTTTCTGTGGGTGGGCTGGGCTCTCACCATCATTTTGGGGTAATGCAAAATTACGTTATAACGGCATAAATTTAAATAAATGCCGGTCTCAGGATTTTTATGCATTTTTACCGCATAACAAATACTTTTGTTGCCCCCAGCCACCTACTTTCTGCTCTAATGTGGCTTCGCCACGCCCCACGCCTCCATACATACTTTCCAAACACAAACAGTTGAAGTCAAAATAATAGCACTAGTAATAAGTTAATAACATTTAAATGTTAGTAGATTGACATACTTCTTACAAGAACTCATTGTACGACCTCAGTGATATACTTATCTTAATTACGGAACACCAAAAGATTTTCTTTCTTAATTCAATATAAATATTTAGAGGATTTACGCCCAAATGTATAGAGCTTCAAAAGGTCTCAGGATCCAACCACTATTATCTTAGGCCCAACTGTGGGAGCTAACAATTCGTAGGCGGCGGCAACTGCGGCTGCTGCAGTCAGCTAGTGAAATTTCCTTCCGTTTGGGCCAGGACGCGAAACGCTTTCATTGGCATGCCAGCAGCTCCCGGCTCTGTGTGTGCATGCGGTGTGTGCGGTGGTGAGTCCCTGGGCTGTTATTTGTATGCCCCTAAAATTATGCAAAGTAATCCTGTCTCGCCAGCTCGCGAAATCCGCGCCGATATTTGCAATTGTTAACGTAATAAGCGGTTTTAAGTGCGAGCTGCACCTGTCCTGCCACCAGCTGAGCCTCATCCTGAGCCCGAGCTCCCTCCCTAGCCTAGCCTGCCAGCCGCTGACTCTTCATCGTTCCTCGGCTGGCCCGTGTTGTCAGAGCAAATATTTGGCCACCTTAAGCGGCGCTCGGCTGCAAAAAGCTGCCCAATTAAACGGGCAAGTGCAATTCGTGGCAGTGTAGCATTTTCGGTGTTGCTTTCCGTCCCCCTCACTCGCTCAGTCGCTCAGTCGCTCAGTCGCTCGCTCACTCCCTGTAGCCGGCACCCGGCACCCGCTCACTCCGGCACCCGGATGTGGCTGCGCCATGCTTTTCGGTTTACGTAGTAAATTAACTTCCGTTTTATTTGTAAGATTTCCTTTCGCTCTGCTCGTCGTTCGTTTGCCTTTTTTGCCGGCTGTCCTTGCCCCGCCACGCCCTGCCCCCGCCGGCCCCTTGCCGCGCCGCAACGTATCCTTTCCAGGTTCCGTGTGCTTTTGTTCCACTATTTGGGTTATGCTCGGTCTGGCTGCTCGGTCTGCTTTTGTATATTTTTAAGCGCTTTTTCATTCAATTTACAAAATTGAAGTGGGAATTGAGAAATAAATTCCGTTTTCGTTCGGGCTCCTGGCTCCCGGCTCCCGGCTCCTGGTTTCCTGGCTTCTGGCTCTTGGCTCCTGCCTTCCAAACATCAGCTCCCAGTTGCACTTTGCGTGCAGCGGATGTGACCGAAAGCCCCAGACCTCCAGCCGAAATTAGGTGAAATGCAAACGTTTAACTTAATGAACTAATTGAGGCGGCGACTGAAGGTCGGCAGCCCACCGGAAACGAGGGCATTTAAATGCTGCATAAAGCGCATTTCCGGCCCTGTCTGCATATCTTGGCCCTTGCATCTGCCGGCTGCAGAAAGATAAATTGCCGTAGTCGCAGTAAATCTCATGCAAATTTTTCTCTGCTCCCCCCTGACATTTATGCATGAGCCAGGAGCGGTGGGTGTCAGTGGGGGCCATCCGGGGATGGCTATGAGGACCTGACCAAGTACTAAGCGAGCTTTCCGCGTCGTCCTGACAATGCGATTGGCTTATCTAAGACGAAACTCTGAATCCGAGACTCCGAATCAGGCAACAGCAACAATCTTCTTTGCCATTCAACCGGACAATCGTGAAGTCCACTCATTTGGCCAGTCATCTGTATATTCATATGCACTTGGAAAAATCTTCAGAATTATTTGAGAATTTTTAATTTTATTCTAGTCAGCTGCTGTGTATTTAAACTTTGTTTTAGAGTCAGGATTACCCCAAGCTCATAAAGGCCACCTAATAAATTATTTTATTGGTAGTAAAGACAAGCCCAAGACCCCAAGAAAATTATTGAGCTTCATTAGAAATTCCAAAAGACAGAACTTCAAAATTAGTAGTACCATTTTCTCCAAGTGTGACTGGTTGGCAACTCAAGTTCCCCGAGCTACCTTTCCACTTATCACAAGTGCTGCATGTTTGTTCTTTTTGTGCTCCGAGTATTTTCAATTTGTATTAAAAGGTTTTCGTAGGCGAAGGAGCTTTACATATGCGTTAAAGCTAAAGCATACAAAAAAAGAAGAAACAAAAAAAAAAGGACGAAAAAACTGGCAAAAACGAATCTGCTCCTCGTTCTCGACATCATCGTCCAATTTGTGTTGATAATTTCACGGTTTGTTGACAACTCAGGTGGACAAAACGCTGGCTGTGTGTCGTCCCTTTGGAAATGTTTTCGAGTTTTCCCCATTTCACCGGCTTCTCCCCCCGGTGCCCCTGCATTGTCATGGCATTTACATGCACTGCTGATTGCCACTAAGCCAAAACTATAGAGAGGAGGGGTGACGAGGGGGCACAGGTGAGGAGAGGTGGAGACCAGAGACTTCACTTTGATTCAAACATTTGAGTTTTGTATCAAATGATTGCCCTGTCAATTGGTTTATGGTTCAGTGTGCTGGCAAATGTATTTAGCCGGCTTTTACCAGGCAATATCTAGCATCGATTGGATTCGTACGAGTATGAAAAGAGCTTAGATTCTGGCTCAGGCGAGGGATTACCGCCCAAGGCAGACCCGGGAATTACCCAATTTATGGAGTGTGATTTTTGAGCAAAAGGAGCGAGGTCGAAACCTATCGAATTACACTTGTCTGCATATCTCATTGCAACCCCTACGTTTTTGTTCAAACCAATTGAGTGCTTCATCGTAATTTATATAATTTAAATCGTTTGTTTGACACGAGCTCAGAACGTTAAAAAACGACGAACAGAAGCGGAAGTCCCCGCAGCCAGCCCGCAAAAAATCGTGAATTTAACAATACATTTTTCAGCTGCCAATGGAATGAACACACATACGCACCGTTGCTGCCACCAGCTAGTCCCTGGCAGATCGGATCGGACTGGGGCATTTAAATGCTGGAAAGCGAAATACGAAAAACACGGAGCTTCATTCGACGTCAACTTCAACGCTGACGGGCCGTTGATCTGTTTGCCACTAGCCACCACGGGCCTAGGGCATATGGGGCGTATGCGTGATGTCGAAATCCGGCTGAGGTTGAAGGAACTTTCTGTTAAATCTGGGAACTTCTTTAGTTACACTTTTATTTCCAGATGATAGATAACATATGTATGTTTTAATTACCGTTTGGGTTGGGGCAATCACTGAGCACCTTTTGGTCGGCAGTCACCTCCGATGCTCCGCTTGCCCACACAGTGCGCTCTCCGCCGGCCTGCTTTCGCGTGTATTGACTTCATTTTAAATTGGCGGTTAAATCTGTTTGAAATTGTCACGCAATCACATCAACGCACACACAACCGGACAGGCAGACATCAGCACAGACACGGATGCAGACACTCACGCAGACAGACAACTGGCAGGCAGTGGGCTCTCCTCTGCACACACGCCGGGCCAGGGTGCCACAGATATACGTAGCTATGGCCGCAGCAGTAGGCCGCAGTCTGCAGTCCGCCGTAGTCGGTAGTCTGCAGGATGCAGGAGGCTGGTTGCAGTCTCAGGCTGGAAATGTTTTTAGTGATTTCACTTGTGCGTTCATTTTGCATTGCATACTCTCGCGCGCACTCTCGACGGCGGTGGTGGTGGTGGTGGCGGTGGCGGCGACGCAATCAACGCAACGAGGCATTAATTTGTTGTACGCCGGGTGACATAATTGGGTGACAGTGCGGCAGAATAAAAAATAAATAAGAAAACAAAACGGGAACGAAAAACGAACAGCAACGAAAAACACAGAGCTGCTGCTGGCCTGCACTTCTATTTCCCCTGCTTTCCCGATGGCAGGTGTCAGCCCGGGAAAGCTCTGCCTTCTTTTTTCGGTGCCGAGTGGCATTCAAGTTTATTAGCCTATGAAAAATTTGTCGGATTTGCGCTTTCCTTTGAGCTCGCATTCAAATTTTAATTAATGCAGCTTTCCTCCTGCCATTTCCCCATTTCCACTCTCTCTCTTTTGGCTGCCTGCAGCTGTGTGCAACTGTTGAAGGTTCTGGGGTGGAAATTCGATTTTCACATGCTCTGACCCCAACGAGATTCTTGTGTTCGGACGCCCTTGGTCTGCGGTTTTCGAATTTTGTTTCGTTTCGCCACGAAAAAAATGTTTAAGGGAGAGCTGAAAATGGACAGACTGTAGACGCAGGGCTTTTTTCACTCCATCTTTTTTAATTTTCACCCTCCACGTTTTCCTTCCTTCCGGAAATGAGCAAAGTTGGCTCGTGCACTTTGCCAAGGTAATTACGGTCTCGTCTGATTTATCTCATTTGTGCAGCGGCAAATGCAGATGCAGATGCAAATGTGCGAATGTGTGATGCACTAATTTGAACAGTTTACGAAGCCTCAGACACGCTCGCCGCTCGCCTGGAGTCATTGAAACTCAATTTAAAATTTTATTGCACGTCACCGGAAGGCGGCTCCCATTGCACACAATTAATTCAATGCTGCAAGAGCGCTCTGTAGTGGCTCAAACAGTCTCGTCTTAAGCCGTATTTAATGAAAAGTATAGCCATTCAATAAGGATCAAGTGGAAAGGCCATTCAAATCAAGTCAGGCGCTCAAAAGTGAGCAAAGGAATGCATAAATTCTCATTAAGCGTTGCAGCTGGGCAGCAGCTGTCTTTGCACTGAAAATGAATGAATATCCGAATACTTGATTAAATCTTTAAAGAACTCGGTTCATTTTATTTTAATTTTTCAGCTGTCGTTACGATATGGAGATGTTAAAACATAATACCACCTGAGATAACATTTTGTTGAAGCCAAATATTTCTCCGTGCAGACTTTGTACAATTGCATCATTACTGTAAGCTTAACACTTAGCGCAATGTGAGTGAGAGTAAATATTCCCATTTGTTTATTATTGCAGTTGCAAATTCAATAAAAGAACGACTGGTCCGTTCGGAGGTACTTAGCGTCGAAACAATAGCCAATAAACTGCATCGCCAACTAATTGAAAATGTTGTAAAACAAAATTCTCGGCCCACACAACGTTGGCCAATAAATGGCTATTCAAATGCATTTTCCAGCAACAACTGCATTTTATGCACTTGCGATTTCCGCGCTCCCGAGCTGCGAGTTGGATGAGAGGTCGATTTCGGGACGTGAGAGTGCATGCCTTTAAGTGCCATAAAAAGCACAAAAATAAAGCGGAAAAAACGGTAGAACATCAAACAATGAATGCGTGCAATCACAAAAGCAACTTTCAGGAGAAAATTAAAAATTAATAACTTGCCTCTGCATTTTATTTACACATAATAAATAAATTATTGAAATTCCGCAATTACACAAGATAAAGCAAATAGGGCAAGCCAGGTTGAGGAAACGCACTGTCTATGCCCTGTAAAAGGGGAAATGTAATTGGAAATGTTTTCAAAATTAAGAAATAATTGTAAGTTTTATTTACTTAAATTTAATTTTTTAGAAGCGTTCAGTGAAGAAAGTTTTAACTTTGGATATTATGATAAACTCAATTACAACACTTTCTCAATATAAGTTCTGTGGCTTTGTTGTGTGAGTCCAGCATACCCTATGCCAGGCTGAAAAACGTAACCAGCAAAATTTCGGTCGTTGGTTAAACGGAAACAGGCAGAATATTTTAATTGTTGCCACGTTCATTGATTTAACGCGGTGCGCACGGAAAATGACAAAAAAGTGGCGGGCAGAATTCCTTTTATTAATTTTCATGGCGTTGCAATGCTAAGCAGCGGCAGCAGCGTTGGCGGAAACGGAAGTGGCGAACGCCATTCGTGATGACCGCTCGGCCCATCCGGACACGTGTACGGACGGACAACCCTTATCGCAGGCTCTACCCCGAAAGGGACGGCTCTTGTAATTGTTTAATCACACACTTGCGCTTTTGGCGATGCAACAGCGACAGCAGCAGCAATAAAAACAGGCGTGGCCGATACTACATAACATTGTAATGATGATAACAATAATTACAACAATTACAACGGCCAGCAACAACTGCCCGGATGCCAGCGCAACAATTGAAAATTCAATTAAAAGTCTTTATTAAAATAAAATGCAACATGAACTGGCCGCGGCAACGGCAAAGGCCCTTGTCTGGGACTCCTGCCGCACGGTCCACCTGCCCGGTCTTCTCCCTTTTGAATCTGCGGTCGCGCCTTTTGTATCTGTCGGTCGCCACCTGCTGGGTCCGCAATCCAATCCCAATCCCAATCCCCTTCGATTCCAGCGGCCCCAGCTGCGGCTTTTTGTACCCAATCCTAGTGAAGCATAAGGGGTATATAGAGCTTCCTATGCGTGTTTAAAATGATGCCCCTCATGCCTCTTAAATGTACCCTCTCTTTTTAATGTTAAATGTGCCAGTTTGATTATGTTATTTTATAATTTATAAATTTTTAAATCTATAAATAGTTTTTGACGCTATTAATGTTGTCTCTCGAATTCTCTGTAAGCACAACTCACCACTGGGAATATTTCCTCTGATTTCAGTGCTTAGGGGTATTTATTGGTCGATCAGATTGTTCCTTCTGGTTTCCGATTCTGTATTCTGTATTGCTGCAAAGTTAATTTGGGGTTTTCCCCCGCTGCTGGCGTCCGTGTTTGTTGTTAAGGTGTTGTTGTTGTTGCTGCCTCGGTCTGGTCGCAAGTGATTTTAATTAATTTAAATGCGAATTAAAGCGGTTGAACCGATTAAAAATTCAAAAATGGCCCCTCCATCGGAAACACAATTAAATTTGAAAAACAATGTTTTCGGTCCTTCAGCAACAGTTCCCTCTCACCTCCATTGTTGACCGTGTAAATACTACGAAAATGTAATTTGATCGAGTAATTGTCCAAGCAATTGGATCAAGAGTGAACTATTTTAATCGGAAATTGTAAATACAAGCAAGTATAACTCTTAAACGTTTATGCAGTATTGAAATGTTAGTAAAGAACCCTGAAAACGCTTTAAATTCGGCTCGTGCCCGCATTTGCTCGTAAACCCCAGACACACTCCGTCATCTTTGCTTTATCTCTTGGCTGCGGCTTAGTAAATATGCCCGGCGAGCGCCAGCACTGTGACAAACTTGTTAAACCCAACTTGCCGGGTATATCGAAACAATGCATTTAATGGATTTGCACACTGGCTGCGCCAAATCTTCGGCTAAGTCGTTGTTATTGCGTTCGGAAGATAAATGAGGCGCCTTTGCCGTAAACGTGGCCGTAACTCCGGCCGGACGGACCCGTACTTCCGTTGCCCGGCCGGAGCGCCAAGGTAAACAAACATCACGGATTAACGGCGGACGCTGGTCAGTGGGCCACAGCGTGGCAGGGAGGCCACGGGCTTGTACTGGAACGTGATGCTCAACTGGGAAATGTGTGTGTGCACTGTACTACACACTGCACTGTACACCTTGCACTTGGCTGAGCGCCCAAAGTTGTTTACACATTTCGGAGCAGGACATAAGAGGCATGACAAAACACACGAGGCAAACAAAGAACGCCGAAAAGCACAAAACTAAAGCTGTAAATAGTTGACCAGCAGCTCCGAACCGGAGTTGCATTTCCGTTTTCTAGTGAAGCAACAGCAAACTTCAAAGACGATGGTTCACTGGAGAAAATAATGAAATCTTGAACAGGAACAATTTTATTTAAATCTAAAATTTTGAACATGAGAGTATCAACAAAAGCATGTAGGCATTAGTTAAGACAAGAGATAAACCCCCAGCTAATTTCGATTTGCTTTAAGCTTCAGGAGACTTTCTCCAATTTTGCCACCGCTTTTCTCTGAGTGGCAGTGTCCTGCATTAGCAGCGGGCACTGAGCAAAGTAACTAAAGTTGACTAAAAGCAGTTTATCGCGAAGCTGGCGGTGGAAAGGGTCAAGGGGATGTGGCATTGGTATGCAGCGTACGTGCAAGCTGCACGTGTATTTGGCACTTGGCCATGGCTGCAGTTACGGTTACGGTTACTTTTGCTTTGTCTCCGGCTCAGCTCCTTGTTGTTTTCCACAGGCGACTTTAAGACTGGCTAAGCAAGCTTTTGCGGTTGCCGAGAGTGTATCCTAGCTGCAGCGGCAGCAGCGCGGAGAGCTCTAGAGCTGCCGAGCGGCAGGAGCCAGGTGTCAAGTGGTCGAGGTGGCAGCCAACTCGTTTTCCACTTCCACTTCAGCATTTCCACTGCCGTGGCAGAGTGGCAGAACAAAGGCCATGGCTGGCATAATGAGCTGCCGTGGTAGCGTTTTGGCTGCTCGCGTTGCCCTGGCAATTTGCATTTCCAGTGAATTGAAATGCCTATGCAAGGGGATCGCTGTCGGATTGCCTCTGGATTTCTGCGTAGCCATTAGACAGCTCCTGGCAGCGTTTCCGCCTCGCTGCCGCAGGACTTTAGACAAGTTTTCACGGCTGGCTTGAAGCCCGAGGCGCGAAGCGCGAGACCCAGGCTGTGAGGTTCGAGACTCGGTGTTGGCGGCTTCTATCGGCCAGACAAATGCCAAACGGCCTGCGAAGGGGTAATAGAAATGTTCTTTTCGTTGTTTTATGCCTATTTACGCTTCCAACAGGACATCCGGCAAAACAGGGCAGCAGCTTAAGCGACTTTTGTCCGGGATACACGGGAAAAGCAGCAGAATCCCAAGTTATTTAAATTTTTGAAGCTTGAAATCTTTCTTCAGGTGGAAAATACATAAAATAAAACTATCTAGTTTTTTTACTTTAGAAATTAGGGGAATTCTCGTTGAATATCGATCGATAATATTCCTTTAAAGCTCCTTGTGCTATTTCTGGATACCAGGAAAGTATCTTTAAATACAGTGATTAAATTTAACACATACAACATTGTTGCAGTGTAAGCCGCTTTAGCTTTGAGTTGTGCCGTCGCTTGATATTTCTCACACGTTCCAATTACATAGGACTACGGCTCTACGGCGGTATCCCGGAAAATAATAGCGTGCAAAAGAGCTACTTCATCGTTCAGCGGAAGTGATTGAAGGTGTGCCAGTGTGTGTGAGTCTGAGGGTATGCGGCTCTGACCCCGGAGACCTCGTGTGTACATGTGTCAGGGTATTTTCGCATACAATAAGAGGAAGCCAAGCCCGACGACCCAGGGACTGGCCCTGTTTCGGGCGAACTTTGAGTGCAGGTCGCATACATTAGTAGCAGCGGCAGGGGCGGAAGGCTTGCTAGGAGCTTTGATTTCTTGGGCAATAGCGGAGCAAAGTGCTAAACTATGTTGCCCGGCCTTTGAGTGCTACGATGGCACCTTTTGACCTTTTTTTACCCAGGACTCAGGGACCAGTGCCCGCCCTCCTCCTCTACGCACCACTAAGTCCGAGATCTCCGCATGTGGGGAATGGAAGTGTGGCGGGAGCGCTGGGGCACGACAAACGTTTTCAATTAGCAGCTCATGCATTTTTAAAATGTTAATGAAATATGCAAAGGCGTTTTAAATACAGAACTCGCATGCAGGAAGGCACAGAAAATCCGGACAAAAGTGAAAGTCAAAGGAGGCGGCTAGAGGCGAAGCCGCAGGATGGCCGGAGCTCTCAAAACTCCAGGAAGCGCCTTCGATTGCCAACGACTTCCGCTAACATGCGTCTAAAAAGCGCCATCGTGACTCCCCAAAATACATATAAGATTCTTTATATAGCTACCGCAGAACGATCCAGCCAAGTCTCTATAGTTTAAGCCTTTAAAAGTAACAGAAAGCGATCAAGTTTATAAGAAGCTACAAAATACTGGGTACGACACCAAAGAAGCAGATATAAATAAATAAATCCCTAAAGGGAGGAAGGCATTTTTCTGAAATTAAAAACCATGTCACCTTTGGTGAAATAATTACTAAATTAACCTATCCTTTATGGCTGAAACTGACAATACATTGAGGTTGGCTTCGTCAACTGCTGCCAAAATGCCGAAAGTGAAATCCGGAATGGTCATGGTAATTAGAGCTACACCACCAGTGGCAGTTGCAACTCCGCCTGACAGCAATTACAAATGTAATAAATGTAGCGCCAAAGTGCAAGGGTTCCGTGCTCCTCCTCCGCCCGAAAAGAGGAACTTCAGAAGTCAACGAACTACAAGCAAAAGCCAGCCGCACAGACATTTGCACCTCGCCTAGTGGCAAGTTGCGAGTTGCCAGTTGCTAGTTGCTAGTTGCTGGTGTGTCGTAGATGTTGCTGCTGCAGAGGTTGCAGCTCAGGCACCATATGCGGGTGCACGAACGAGTGTGTTGTGTGTGTGGGCGCCGAGTCGCACAATTTCATTTACATATTTGCACGAATTCCTGGCCCAGACGACGACTCGACTTTTTCCCTGTGTGTAGCACTTCTGTTTGGCTTGGTGGGCTGCGGTCTGTTTTGTTGCACTTCCCTTGGTTTTCTCTGTTGTGGCTGTCCTGCACACACTCCGGCCTCCATTTCATTCAAATTTTAATTTTAATTGTCGAAAAAATGCCATGAAGCCTTTTCAGAACTTGGCCAAGTTCGGTTGGCCCGTTCGGTTCGCTGGCTTTCAAAGCATCAGCCTCTGGACCAGTAGAGACAAGTGTACATATGCCATTCGATTATGAGTTCCCAGAATCAAATTCAATTAAGGAACAAGACCAGTTTGTGGCTGACTACAACTATATTTGGCGTTGAAAGGCAGTTTGTATGTAAATTAAATATGTCCATCCTTTTGGGCCTTAATATTATAGTTCGAAGTTTGTAAAAGTGTCCTTTTAAACCCCATAAAGTATAAATATTCTTGGTCAGCATTAACAACCGAGTTAATCTCTATCTACATATGTTCGCTTTAAAACACTTTTTTTCATTTTGTTCTAAAAATTTTCAAAAAAATCATTAAAATTGTAAAATATGCTTAAAAGTTACAATTTTATGTAAATATATTATGCTGACTTCTTAGCCTAATAAAATCTTTTACATACAAGCTTTTCGATTTAAAATTAATGTATTATCGGCGTGGCTTTAACTGATTTTCTTCTTAAAGTACCCAATTTTATTTACTCCATTGTAAATCTTATTAAATGTCTATCTGGTTTTGCCCTTTATTAGCTTATCTAAGTTCCTTTTTATTCCAAGTTGTCTCATAACTTCCATAACTATGTGTTATATATTCATTTTAATAGATAAACTTCACTTTCAATAATTCATGGCATCCCTTGCACAGTTCTTGGGAACACTCTTCAGTATTCAAGCATAACTAATTGTCTTGTGGGAACCGCAATCAGTTGAAAACCTAATTTTACAAGTTACATTTCCAGGAACAACTTTGCGTTGGCCATAATTAGTGTAGTTTCTGTTTTAAGTGAATTTACTTGGCACACGTTCCACTTGACGTATGCGTAACGTAGCCAGCTTCGTAGCCACTTTAATCATCCTTAAACAGAGTTTCGCACACAGTCACACCCGCACGGCACACACGCTCGCACACACACACACATTGGATCGGCGGCAGCCGCAACAAAGTAAAGCCGAAATGTAACTAACTGACAGGCAGACAATCGGACGGACAGACAATGTGCAAAAAATAATGAATATTACATTCAAATTTTACGAGTGCCACTTAGGCACGCGCCTTCCCACCGTCCCGCCCCGCTGCCCTGCATTTCCCAGTGCCGCCCTCCCGCATTTTCCCGCACGCCACGCCGCTTGCGAGTGGGCCGGCAGCATCACACATGCTCCTGTGTTGCAAAAGTCAGGCCACTCGCATAATGCCTCTTCTAGCCATGTTTATGCCACTTTATGCAAAAATAATTGCACAATTAGTTTGAAGCTGGCTGCCGTTGCTGCTGCCTTCTGAGAATGACCTCTGCCACCCGCTTGCATGCACAGCGGGAAAAGCCCTTGGTCTACAATTTTCTTGTCTGTGAAGTATTTGTTTAAGCTTGGCATTAATGCTCATAAAAAAGGAATCGGAAAAAAAAGTAACAACTTTGAGGGAATTATTTTTACAAGGGTTATTAGTGAGACCTTTATGTTTAGATTTTATCTTATTTCTTCAAATAAAAAGACTTATAATTGATCATCAATGATCAGGTGCTTGGTGCTTTCAATAAATATCGTACTCATAATGTAAGGTAACATTATTACATTGTATACACTATTCTTGGCCTCTGTTTATCTCTGTGCATCGGTGCTCTCTATCCCTCTGCAAGGTACAATGTAAAATTGGTTCAAGCATTGCTGGCAACGCGCTTCGGGCAACAACACATCACCTGCCCGGAAAAGCTCGCCCCGCTTTTCCAGCCAGCTCCACGCCGCCTGGCGGCCCGCTTTCCCTTTCCCTCCTAGTGCGCTTTGCCTGCTCATTAGTAAGAGTTTTGAATGCTATTACAGCGTCATCTACTCAACTCCTGCCGCCCACCGCCTGCCTCGTCCTTGCCTCACCTGTCTGTTTGCACACATGTGCATAAGTGCAACGCAAACAGACACAGCCACAGCGACACCAATACTCAGGTGGAGGCAGACACACATTGACACGGGGCCGCTGGCACTTTTTGCTCTTGCTCACACGTACGTACACCGAGTTTTTTATCCTTGCCACGCCCCTTAACATCAGCCCCTGGTCAGAAAGAGATAGAGAGAGAGAGAGAGATGGAGAGCAGAAGCAGGAACACGGACAAAAGGCGTAACTAGCCCGCAGAAGTTGGCAAGACAATGCGCTTAGAATTGGTAAGATTAGTTCGGGCATTCCACAGCACCGCCCTCTCCCCCGGCCACGCCCAATGCTCAGCTAATCTCTTTGACATTTCCAGATTTACCTGGGCCCGAGGTGCTCAGCTGTAAGCCCGAAACTCGTACATCTCGTCCTCAGTGCAACATAACAAAGTTTTTAAGTCGACGCGCTCGGGCTGACATTTAATTAGCACATATAACATGCATTTTTGTTCCTGAGATTGCACTCCACACGTTGGGAATATCAGTAAATCAGTTTCAGTTATTCAAAACTATGAGTTAAATCAAAAATTACAGAGAGTTGTACATGAAAATAGAGAGCTTTAAAATAACGAACGCGACAAAAGCTTTCCGCATAAACAAAATTTATTGACAACTAAATACAGGCATTAAGTATTTACTTTGAATTGAAGTATAAATAAGCCTTTAAGGAATAAAGAAAAGCATTGACAACTAGATAAACAAACTCAATGGTCTTAAATTAAACAATTGGCCCCCGTTTTCAATTTAAATTATTTTCCGGATGCTTGGGCAATTTTCATTAGAATTTTCATTTCGCAAGTGCAGCCATGCAGGATATTTGCAACTCCTCGAGGAACTAGATTCAATTAGTTGAGCTGCAACTAATCAGTTGATTGACATTAATCAACACCCACGAGCGAATCGTTGGCAACTCTCGTCGAACTGAATCAATAATCATATTGATGGCAAATCACAACCCAAACAGTCGCAGCGGCATCCATTGTCTACATAAGGTTGCCACTTGACATGCCTGCGATTCGATCTGCTCCAGAATCCAGCTCCGGTGTTTTCGTCATATTTCCCAGACAGCTGCAGGTTTGCGTTCAAGGGACATCACAAGGTTTGCAGATTCTGCCTCTGTTTGTGGCTGCTTGTAATTACTTTAAATTGATATAAACACTTTCGGAATGAAATCGATCTAAGCTCCTTGTTAACAGATTAACATGGGCCCACCCACACGCTCGGGCTGCCTGGCAATCTTGTCTGCAGTTTACAATTATTATTTATATCCTCACAATGTAGCCCGGCGTATACAAATATCCCTGGATGTGTGCCGGTGTTTGTGTGCGGTTTGATAAGCTCTCATCGAATGTGTGTGCCTGCGTGTGTCTGTGTGGGTGTGTGTGGGAGGATGTGTTTGTGTGGCACACAAGTAATCCTTGAAACATGTTTTTGATTTGCAATTTAATCAAGATAATCAAGTTTTATGTGTTTTCCGAAAATTGAAAGTGTGCCTAGTGACTTGCCGCCACATTGTTTGCCTTGCCTTCGAAGCGAAACCAAGCCGGGCGAAATTGCTGTAATCTTTAAATCGGCCATTAAAGGTTTTTATTAACTGTAATTTAATAACCCAGTCGTGAAAGCGATTCCCCGTATTGATGGGCCGCCTAATAAGCCCAAATTTTATGGCCTTTTTGGGCAATTAGTACGGATCAAAAAGTTTGTCAATCTTCGCACACGCCCAGCAGGCAGCCGCTGATAACACGAACGCATATGGTCCTCTTCTTGGCCTATATGCATAGCGCACAGACACACACACGCACGCAGTGTCTATTGGGTTGGTTAAGCAGTTTACAAGGCTGCCTTCTGCATAGAAATGTAAAAGTTTTTCATATTTTTCCACTTGACAAAGTCTTTATGCATCTTGCGTAATAGTTTTATGGCCGTGAGGGAAGCGCAAAAGTTTTATTTTCGAAGAGTGGTACGAGTTTCCCTACGGAGCACTTCCAATAACCATTCAATCCGCCTTTTCCCCAGTTTTTCTGCTTTTCCCGCTCCTCCTCGGGCTCCTCCGCTGCCGCAATTGCAGTTGATGGCTTTGATTTTATTCGTGGATGCACTTTTCTTGTTGGCTGCCCAGATTCTGTCCAGCTCGCATCCATTGTCCTGTCCCTTTATGCGCACTGCTGTTGTGTGCTTTTATTATTAATATTTCTCCTCCTCGCCTCAATTCTCGGTTCTCTGCTCCTCGTTTTCTCCGTCCTCCGTTCTGCGTTATTATTTATTGCTGCTGAAAAATGTTTATCCGCCCCAGCTCGCCGGCAAACTTGACTGCAACTTGTTGGGAAGACAAATTTTTCTTCTCCTCGAGTATTGCATTGTGGGGTTTTCCCTCCCCTTCGCTTCTCCCGCCTTCCACGGAGCTGTGCTGGTCAGGTCATTATGTGGGCTGACGTTGATGGAATTCAGAGTGCCAGCGCTGCACTTAGCGGGCAAGCGGCGAAGCTCTTAGTCCTTGGGATAACGCGGCGTATGCGTAATGCGTATACGTGATGCCCATTCCAAGTGGCAACTGGGAGCAGGAAGCCCCACAAAATCGTATGTAAATAGAAAAATTTATCAAACAAGATTGAAATCGTCGTATTCCCCGAAGCACTGAACAAAAGGTTCGGTCCCAAGTCTATTAATGCCACGCCCCCTCGAAGACCAGATGCAATCTGCCATTCGCCCATTGGCAGCTAATTTCGTTTAATGCGACGCCCACACACAGGAAGCGGAAAACGGCCCTTCGCTGACCAGCACTTGAGTACAGGCGAGTCAGGGCCCCAGTTTCGGGGCCAAGCAAGATTATTTCGAGCCTAGCAAATCTCTGGGCACACATAATCAGGAGTGCGGAGTGTGTGCCAAGGGGGGACAGGACGGGACGGGACGAGCACACACACTTTTTGCATAAATCAAACAAGCAAATCGACATGTAAACAACAATTTTTGCAAATTCAATTGAATTTCGAACTTGTGGAAATGAAACGGAGACCATAACCCAAGGAGACCCAGGACCGGGATCCGCTGGGAGTCGAATCCCAGCAATTTTGCCAATCGCACGATACACGTGCAAACAGCAACAGCAACAACAACAACAGAATTTGAGTCCTTAATCCGAATCAGAATCGGAATCGGAATACAACAACCACAACAGCAACAAAGGCACGCACAGTCAATTATTTGCTAAAAGCTTATGTAAACGCCTCCGTGTCAGGGGATTTTATTAACTGCTTCTTTTTCGGCCTGGCCTATTGAGCCGGGCGGACAGGCTAAGCCGAAATTTAAAACTAACACAGTCAGGCACACACAGGGACAGTGGAAATTTGCACACAGATCGCTTGACTTGGAGCAAAGCGACCTAGATAAGAATCGTAGAAAACATCTAGGTGGAAAATGTATTTTCCGAATGCCCTTTCAAAGGAAAAAACGAAAAAAACAGACAACAATGGGAGGCGAACAGGAAAATTCAGCCAGCTAATGGGCATACACACACCCTCCGCCTTGCGGACTGAAGCACAATTTGAACTTAACATCAACTGGCCAGTATTGTTATGTATTTTCGGTAATCAGGAACTTGTCCTAGAGTTTTGAAGCTAGAACTCTTCCTAGCGTCTAATTTCTATCGATTTTCCTAGATGGGTTCCCGGCTATATTTCCACAGGTAAGTCCACCTACTGAATCTTCTACTATTTAAGTTAATGCTCTTCTTCGCGAGGGTATGCCTCTGACACACACACACAAAGGAATTGAAAAATGCTCAGGAATGAATCAAAGTGAAAAGGAATACAGAGCAACAGACATGAGGGACTCAGCTCCCGATGTGCGCCGTTCGATGTGCGATGTGTGTGCTGCGTCCGCCTAACGAGCGAATCGTGTTCAATAAATATTTACCAGTCAGTCGGAGCGGCCCTGAACCGTCGGAGGAGTACGGAATCCATCCTAAAATGCGGGCAGAGGAACCGCTGGCGAGCGAAGGGGGGAGAGTCACAGAGGAGTCTCTGCTGAGACGGTCTATGCGGGCGGGCTCCCAAAATGGGGACCAGAGTACGGTCAGGCACTCGGAGAAAGAGAGTTGCCTCCAAACGGAGTCTGGGAATCTCAGGTTTGTGCTGATTTTCACATTTTTACCGAACTTCATTTGGCACTTTATAGGGTTCATAAGATGTTTGGAGCGTTTAAGCTAGCTATATATTTAATTTATGAAAAGTAAAATGGATGTGGCACCAAGCTGACTCGCTTCCGATTATTCTCCCAGTGTATTGAGTCTAGCGAATCCATGGCGAATCCCGAGCCGTCCATCAGCTGCTTGCTTAGCTAATACCGCGATGGCAGCGCCTTTGCATCTGTGCATCTATCCGGATTCGCGTCTATGAAATATTCATTCATTTGCAGCTTACTCTGGAGAATTGGTTCATGATGTTCTCTGCTGGTACTCCAGCTCCTTCCGACTCCGACTCCGGCTCCGACTCCAGCTCCGACTCTGCCTCTGGCCCGAACTCATGCCTCAATTTATGAGCGCCCAGTGTGTGCTTTAATAGTTCGCAGCTGAATTAATTGGCTGCTGCGTAACGTGGCGCAATATGAGGCGGCGATAGATGCGGCGCATATATTTACCATATATCTCGCACTTGCCATTAAAATAATTTAATCAAAATGTTGTTTAAGCCAACGCAGTTCGGAGATTTCGATAAGAGCGGATGGCTGTCTGCGAGATATATCTTTATGGAGCACATGTGCTGCCTGCCCCGGGATCTGAGTGTGCGAGTGTGTGAGCAGGGAGCATAAATTTTAATCAATTCTCTGCTTACTTTTGCTATCTCTTGGCCACACTTTGCCTTTTTATTTTATTTACTGCTCCAAGTGCGCCACTCCCGAATTGTTATGCACTTTCCATTTTTGTTTTTTGAGGGAAACTATGGGAAGTGAATATTCACTTTTTGCTGACATGCAAAAAGGAAATTCTCAATAACCTTAACCTTTTCCAACAGCTTTATAGATCGGGTGGGAAATCTGAAAAATCAGGGTCTTATTGTCTTTATCTCTCATTTATTGAAAAGCCTTTGAAAATTATTTTAAAAATGCATTCAATTTCATTCGTAAACAAATAGATTTGCAAACAGTAAGTCACTATTCAGCCTGTAAGCATCACTCAGGAGCTCCTCACTTTATTAAAATATGTCTTAGCTCTATTTTCCCAAGACTAAGGTCAGTGTATTCGATATTCACCCTATTCAAAGCCCTTATTATGTACTTTTTTACTGGCAGCAACTGCAGAAACCAGCTGATTGTAACGAAGGCAGATTAAAACTTATGCACACTCTCAGCACGGGGCGCGGAGTTGCCCCTTTTCAGGGCCCGAATCCGTATCTGGATCCAAGGACTGAGACTTAGACTGGACCGTAATGTGAGCTATGCTAGTTTTATGGCAGACAGCCGGCAAATGGGTTACGGCAAACACCCGACGCCCGACACCCGACGCCCGAGCCCAGTGACAATAAAAAATGTAACTAACCGTTGCTGGTCGCCTCGGTCGAGGCATTGTAAATGCTTTATGAGCCTTTGGAGTGCCATAATTTTCACTTAATAATCCGTTGAGTAGCTGCCCGTGATTTGTGGCCATCCCGATTCGAACAGAACGGAGCAGAGCAGCGCGGAATATAGAACAACAGAGCGAAGCGGCCCGGAGCGGAACAAGAGTGTAATGAGCTGCGGGAGCGGTGGCCAAAACAATTTGAAAGTTTTTGCCAAAAACATATTGTGTGGCTAATTTTATTTGTCGCCAATTGGGAGCGATGCCGCCGTCCGCCTGACACACTAATTTATAGTGAGCCAGAGCTCCGCAGCACCTGCGCCCGCCACAGTGTATCGCTTTTAGATACTCGTATTTCTGGGCCACAGCCAGCGCGGAATATGGCGAAATATGGCAAAATAATAATGCACGATGCCCCGCCCGGTCCTGGCCAGGCACAAAAAATATTTTATGGCCAAATTGCACATGAAATTGCGCGCATAAACTAATTACCGCGGATAAAGTTTAACAAAGGCGGAGGCAACCAGGAGCGGGTGCTGTTTGGTAGGTGGTTAACATGCACTTCAAGAAAAGCTTACAATACCATGCTTCAGTAAATTCATGTTTTAACATTATAAATAATAGAAGTTCCTAACAGATTATGTAGATGATTAAAGTTCTTAAAGTAATTTAAATTCGTTTAAGCCAAACAAAAGATGTTCCTAAATAAAATTAAGGCTAATTAATTTAATGAGTATTATATAACCAAACTATTATTTTTTAAATGTTTAACGCTTTAGCATAAGGTGGCTTTGACTCCATTTCTTCGAGTGCCTTATTTGGTCCTGAGTTCAGCTTAACTGCCGTAGCAACCAGCTGCCACTCTGCGGCACACCGGATCCTGACTCCGGAGCAGAGTCCTGCAACTCGACTGCCATCCCGCTGCTTCTGGGCCACCAGTCGGCACTCACATGACGTCGCCCCGTTTGTCAGCATTACCGGTATTTACAATATATATATATTTTAATATTTTCGGGGTCCCCTCGCTCTCAGCCAGCCCGACACCAATCCCTGAATATTGGTATGTTACTGTGCCAAATTGTTTATGAAAAATTGCGTATGACGACGCCGCCGTTGGCCCATAAATCAAGCCGCCTTGGCCGAGGATTTGGGCCAGGAGCTCGACGGGTCGCTGGGTGGTTCGGTGCTTCAATGGCCCGGCCCCGCTCGGTAATTACAATGTAGCCGCCTGTGAATTTAACGATCGGGGGGGTCATCGGGCGGCGGAAACACAACAGTCCACAACAGCCAGCGGCCACTCCCCCAAAGGAAAAGGGTTTCCTTTGGTCACTTCGGTTGGTCAGTGGATTGCGGGCTGTGTGCGTTCGGGGGCGGCATGTTAACAAAAGTGTGAGCCAAGTGGAAAATAACATTAAAAAGGGCCATAACAATAACTAACAAAGACACCAAAAGCAAATGGCAACGCCGAATGGCTGGCTAACTGGCAGAAAGGCAAGAGAGCAGCCGCTCCTTGCCGCCTTCCCTGCTCGACAGGAGCAGGCCGACAAAAATTAAATGGCGCGAGAAAATTGCATGGTCGGTGTGGTGCAAAGAGAGAAAAGCCGGTTTACATAATTGCCCAGAGCCAGCGGCAACACTGACAGAAAAGGCTTAGTGTAAGTTCTAAGAAATATTTAGTTGTGCAACTGTAGTTATTATAAAAATAGTGAACACTGCTTTTATAGTAGGGCGGTAAACCCATTTAAAATTCGTATAAAATTTCAATTATCGAGAGATTTTCAGGATTTGACGGCTATTTGTTCCAGTGCATATTTACCAAAAGAGATCCATGACCCGGGCTGGAATCCTAGAAGTGGGCAAGGAGTCCTGGTAGAAAGCAATCATTGCCCGCTCACACTCGCACGCCATAGAGAATATGTACGAGTAGTGCGTTTGTGGGCATGTATGCCCTTGCCCCTCCATAACATTTAACTATTTCCTGAAATATATACTCTTTGTCTTGGCCAGCTTTGCGGTGGCATAGTTTCGGCCTGCTCCTCGGCTTCAGTTGGGCAGTAAGTCACTGCTCCAGACTCCAGAAAACCGGGGAGCAATGGTCCGGGCAAAGCTGTAATAAAAGGTTGATCATAACGGAGTAATGTGTTGTTAACCCCGCAGTGCCCTTTAAAGCGTAGCGGCATCGCAAAGCCAAAAAGTATGCAGCGCCATCAACAAATATCTAAATTAATTTTAAGCCCCGGGCGAGCAGCATTTAATGGAACACTAAATCGGTTTTAAGCCTTGCATACTTTGCGGTCTCATTGCAAATTAATGAAAAATTTAAGCGCTAAACTAGCTTAATTTCATCCAAAATATATGCTTTGCTCTCTCGGCCATTTATTTACCGGTAAGTATTGGTTTGCCCATTATAAAACGTTTCATTATTCGACCAATCTATTCAGAAAATAGAACAAATATTACCGGTATTGTCAAACGATTTATTGGACATAAAATACTCTTATTACCTGGCATTGGGATTAAGAATCATTAAGGATGTTCCTCCAATAATTGCTAAACTTTATAAACAAATGTAGTATAGTCGCCACCAAAAACCCACACAAAAGAAAACACAGAGGCATGTATTTATTAACTATTTACTACTTAGGCCTAGAGTATCTCAATTAATGTTAATATATATACTTATATTAACTGGGATTAAATTAAAAGGGACAAATAACTGGGATTCCCTTTTAGAAATTCATTGATTCAGCATTCGTAGCTCCAATAAAAATTAATGACCCAATGCGATTACAAATATTTGCCACTTCTTATTGAAATATCCACCCCATACTCCCATTATCCAGAGAGAAACGCAGAGACCACGTACTGTTTTGCTATTTACTACTTAGGCCTAGAATAATTGGATTGTTAGTTGGTGTGACTAATATTAACTGGGCTTACTACTACGGAGATATACGGCGGAGTCGAAATGCAGACACTATTGGCAGCTGCCTCGCAGCTGAGCTCGCAGCTCAGCAGCTGTGGCACTTGACCAGCCCCACCTCGTCGCAGTTCATGCACTTGAGTGCCACGAACTCGGCGGTGAAGTGGTTGCGGTGCACGGACTTCTTGGAGCCGTTGCAGGAGGGGCAGGGCAGCAGGCGGTAGCCGCCGCAGGTCTGGCAGGTGAAGGTGCTGGCCATGGACTTGTAGGGCTTGAGTAGCTGCCGCAGCTCGCCGGACTCGTTCAGCCGCTCCACGGTGTCGGCGTCGCCGATGTGCTGGCCCTCGACGTATAGCTGGGGGACTCGCACCTGGCCCGTCTGCATTCGCTGGCGCATCTCCGCCTGGTACTCCACGCTCATGAAGACGTCCCGCTCCTCGAACTTGACCAGCAGGGTGCGCAGTATCTGCTTGACATTGGCGCACTTCGTGTACGTGTCCCGGATGATGCCCATGCTGGTGGTGTACAGCACCACCTTGCCCAGGTCTTTCTCCTTGAAGTTCTGCGGATGAGATGGGGAGAAGAGCGGGGATTAGTTTGAGTTCTGGTTTGGCGTCGGAAAGCAGGCCACCGAAAACTGGAAACTGGAAATCAACGCAGCATTCGCCACACAGCGCGGATTTCGGAGTTTGTCATGGTCAGGCAAGAATAGCAGTGCCAAATTGGGTCTCCACTAGCTGTGGATGAAGGCCACGGCAGACAAAGGCAAGGCGGAAGGCACTGGATAGGCGTATCGCAAAATCGTTCGAGATTTCAGCTGTCATATCACTATCTTATAGACCTTTATGCGCTTTATAATACAAAGAATCAATGCATGCGAATTTATTCATGTATATCAGTATTTATGATGACTGTCTTTGTTAATTTTTCAATGCTAAGAGAAACTTGAGTGGTTTTTATTTAAATAAATTCAATAACTTATGCAGGTTTCCTTGCAATGCCCTAAATTAAAAGGTATTTTCTCCAGGTGCAGATGCAAATTGACATTGAGAGCACTTAAGCTAGAATCAGGTCTCAGCCAAAAGGCCACAAGTGAAATTGGGATTCGGGTGCCGAAAACTGGTTGGAAACTTTAACTTGATCTGCGGCTGGTTTGTGGAAAACCTCAGCCGCTCGTAGCTGACAGAGCTGCGGGTTCATTAGCTTGGAGTCACGTAACCGGGCAACTCTGCATGTCACTCAAAATCCTATTAATCAATACAATTAAGCAATAATAGGAAAACTGCTAGGCAATCGACAACGCAGCGGCCAGAGACAGATACAGAGAAGGGGAGAGACAGCGACGACGGGCGGCACAATGGAACCTGGAATGTTTTCCCGACAATTTATGATGTCTTATTTTGTAAGCCCGAACCTGTTTCGTTTGACAATTAACATTTCCGTTAGTTGGCCAACTTTGGTGGCGTCTGCTTTGGCTAATGAACCAAGCCGAGACGACGCGAGTCGCTCCGATCCGATCCGATCGGATCCCAATCCCGATCCCGATAGCAATACCAATGCCCACACAAGCCACAGGTATCAATGAACCGTGGGGATGCACTTAGTACACAGAGAAAAATTAAGTAATGGCATTACACAATAACGAACTGCTCAGAATGAAATATATAAACTTCAGAGATAATAATTATGAAATAAATGTTCAACTTAATCTGGACAGAAATCTTAGCTGCTATCCTTAGGGGGACTTCTTTGCTGGAAACTATCTCCTCCTCTGCGTTCTGGATCCACAAAAAAAATTTAAAACCGGTGCGACGGGAATTTGCATTGCGTTGGCAAGACTGAAAATTAATAAGCTGGAGGAGGGAAGATGCAGACAGCGCCAGGCATTCCGGCAGAGATGCAGCTGCATGTGCCGTTGTCAACGATAAACGATATAGACAAAAGCGAGAGAAATATTTCACGACAAGCTGAAACCGTAGAAAAAGTTCAAAGCCACGCAGCACGAACGACAATAAACAAGCTGGCTGGCAAGCAAACAAACAACAAACGAGCTGCGGTCAAATGGAAAGTCAGTTTGGCTCCAAGCCAGCTCTAAGTGAACGTTGCCGCTGCCGAGCTGTTTTTCCAATTCAACTCCGACGATTGCCTTTAGCGAAAAGAAAAGCCCGATCCCGAGTCCGCTGATTGGCATGTTATCTGTCAATGGTTCAATGTCAGCGGCGGCTGGCGATTAGCATTGCCGAAAACCCAGGCACACCGGCAATTAACAATTGCCACACGTGATTTGCACGCTTGACCTTTGGCTCGTCAACTCGGCGGAGCTGCAACCTGGCAGCGGCCACTCTGCTGCAGAAGCAGTCGCACCAGAAACATCGGCGGCACAGCAGCAATGCTACCAATAAGCGGACAAAAGAGAAAGCAGGTCACTTGTATGGCCAAGAGCCAGCGGTGGAGTGATTGGCAATCGAAGAGTTGGGCAACAGCCACATCGAGATGGAGGCTAATGCCGCAGAGCAGCGCAGATGTGGCTGTGGCCGGGACTGGGGCTGAGACTGAGGCTTCTCGAAGGTGACAAAATGAGTTGTGTGTTGTGTTTTCAGCACCTCCAATTTGTTGGCCAGACATCGAAGATTCGGTGGTGAGCGGTCTAATTATGGCTCGCAGCAATGCGGCGAGCATTGGGCTCGGATCAAAGGGCTGGAAAAAGGCCAGAGCAAGGCAGGCCGCCAGACCCGCCGCCTTTTCACTTTCGATTTTTACTGCTCCGCATACCGGGGCTGCACCATAATTAACAGCATCTCACTTTCCTCATTGTGGCCAGAGATCCCCGTACCCCTAATTTGCATGCGAGCCGCTATAAGGCCATAAAACATTTCTATTCAGTTAGCATCCACTTAAGTTATGCTGATCCGCTGGCTGTTGTGTTCCTGGTCTGCTATCATTCCATCAATTCATCAAGTTCGGCTTCATGGCTCGGAAAGTGAAATGCAAAGCAAAAGCCTGAGCTCGAAGCCAGTCAGAGACCGACTCGGAGAAACAATTAAAGTGATCTGAAATCTGCTCATTAAATTAGGCAAAGGGAAATTTCTGAGCGGCAGCGAAATGGGAGCGGGCAGCCAATAAAAATTAAAAAGCATAAAAAACAATGCCCCGCCAGAAAGGTATTTATGGACCAGAAAAGATTTCTACTCGAGCTCCAGTCACGGCTGACAGAGGTAAAACGGGGAAAAGTGTTCAAATGGGTGGAAAAACGTCGGGGCGATAATCCATCAAATGGGGACAGGTTTCCAATCCTAAACGGTGCTCAATGTGGACAGACTCGAAATCGATCACAACTATTTCGAAACCCTAATATGAGCCAGCGATAATTTGCGATGGGGAACTCCAAATGACAGCAATCCAGATAATTTCCGATATTAAGATGCAAAGTTCGAAAAGTATTAAATGTTTGAAGTTAATTTACCCAATCACAATAGTAGAAAGCTCTTCAATATAATAAAATGAATATATATATACGGTATAGGAAAGGGAAACAATAATAATAGATGGCGATTATTTTGAATTTTCGAAGATGGTTCGTTAAATTGAAAAATAAAATGATGCAATCTAAAACCAAGTTTACAGACTCCGAAGAATAATTGCAGCATCGAAATGAAAGCGTTAATCAACAGGTGGAACATTTAAATTATTTTTGAAGACATCGTTATAAATTAACCCATCAAAGTCTTGTGTTGTATTCAAAAGACTTTAAATCAAAACAAACATAGAAAGCTCTCTACGGCAAATAACATAAATCAACGAAGATATTGATTTATCAAATGAATTAATTAGTCTCACGCAAAACTAGTTCCGAGAACACGCCTAGGAAAAAGAAACTATGTCCAAGAGCGCATTTACGATGACAATTCCACACGGAATTAGCTGAATTAGCTGTTCTTTTATTTGTTTTCCAGCTGCCCCAACTGCCCGACATTAACTGCGATTAGTCCCGTCAATCCGGCGCACCAAGCCATTGCCACCACCAATCTCTGGGAACGAAAAGCGGAAAACAAAGCCGAATTCGGCCAAGATATCTGGTCTGGCATGAGCCGAGCTGAGCCATCCGCGCTATCTGGGCAAGTTGTAAACGAGCGCTAAGCGCTAAGCGCATACAAAGCGACATCGGCGGAGACAAAATAAGCCACTTAACGGTTTCCATTATAATTGAAGAAGTCGAGAAACCACGAGAAGACGCTGAAAGCGCAGCTTACTTGTGTTCATTAGATTACGGGCCAACTGCGCCGGCCTCCGATACGAAATGCGAGATGCGGAATATTGAAAGACCAGCACTTTCTCCCAGACAATTGGCAGAGTGCTCGCTGGCGACGCGCGAATTGCATAATTTGGGCGGCCGAAAAGCAGGTGACTCAACGCCCAGCGGCGTGGGAACCGAGTAACCGCCAATAACTGAATATTCATATCGGAGTTCGTATTTACAGCAGAGTCGAAACTGTAGCGAAGGCATACTGAGGCTACTGGCAGCAGTCTTTAGTCCAAATATGTAACTTAAAATCTTCACATTTAAGACAAACTGGCAATCAATCTGTACAAGTTACTTTTTTCAACGACAAAAAAATAGTTGAATAGAAACAAAGTTGTCTTTAAACACTCAAATTGCTGCGTTAATAATTACGATATTTTCATTAGTCGGCGGTATATGATGATGAGTTTATGATTTTCTTTTAAATATGCTTGTAGCTAGCTACATACGAAATCATTGTAAATTTAGTAGACATATGATACACATATATCATGCAATTATGAAGTCTGAGGAAAAGGCTTCGCTAGAAAACAAATCCATTATTAAGCCCGGTGATTGGCTTTGCCCTCGCCTGACCCCTACTGTATTCTAATACTCCTCTTCCATACCCCTCCGAGTACCGATCCCTAGACTCACCTTGGCATTGGGCTGCTGGTGGAGCTGCAAGAACGTGGCTATTCCATTGCGCACACGGTTCCTGACGCCCCGCACCGTTCCCTTGGCCGATCTGATGGTGGACTGCGTTGAACCGGCCCCACAGCGCACATCCCGATAGCCGGCGAAGAGGTCTTGCTGCTCCGTTAGGATCCCGCTCTGCGCCTCCGCTCCCGCTCCAGCTCCCCGGGAATGGTCCGCCTCGTCGCCGTTGCCCGGGAAGCTGGGGAAGTTCTCGTGCTCGTTGATGTGAAAGCTGTAGTATTGGTCGTCCGCATACTTGTAGTTGATGTTGCTGCTGCTCGCTGGCAGCGATTGCGGGGCGGCCTCAATGCTGTCCAGCGTCTCCTCACCGGTTTGCACAAAGTTGGCTCGCTCCACGGCCGCCCGCAGCTCCTCGATTTTCTCCTCGCTCAGCGACTCGCGGGAAAGACGGAACGGGCTGCTCGGCGGCTCCGGGGCCTTGGCCTGGATCTTCTTCTCCTCGGTCTTGCTGGAGAACTGCACCACGAACTCGGAGCCGCGTCGATCCCGAATGTCGCGGAGCAGGCTGTCCGGTAGCAGGGCGCCCAGGGTCCTCAGCGATTTCTGGCGCTGCCGCTGGCCACTGGGCTGGGAGGCCGCCTGGCGGACGTACTCCGTACTGCTGCCGTGCATGGAGTCGCTGCCCAGGGAGGAGGGACCGCTCTCCTCGCTGTCGTCCGGCTTGGCCGGGTTGCCGTTGCTCTCGAGGTCGCTGCCATTGCCGCTGTCCGCGGCCTCGCAGTGGGCAGAGTACTGATGATACTGCTCCATGAAGCTTCCTCCCTTGCCGACGGGGGGCGTGGCCAGCACCATACTTACTGAATTAATCACTGTTCAGTTCAAGCTCGTGTTAATTATTTAAGTGCGGACCGATTGTTTGCGGACACTGTCTCGGCGTGTGATGATCTGCGTTCGGGCCAGGAAAATGCAAGCGTTCAATGACTCTGACGGCCGTTGCTCCCGGGACGTCGCATGTCTTTATGCTTCAGCTCTCGTCGTTAGACTGGCCCGACTTTTTCTGGCCACAACTCCAAGCAGCTCTTCGATCGCTCCGCTCTCCGCTCGCTGGCTCTCAGCAGCTCCGCTCGACTCTCTGGGCCGCATTCAGCGACTCCACTGACTCAGCTCCGCGGCTTTCTTTCGGACAGATTGCACCTTCGCTGCGCGTTATTAGATTTTGTAATTTAGCACCCGTTCCTGCACTCAGAAAAAGTCTTTCCAATGTTGTAATTAAAGTTTACAAAATGGAATACATGAATAATTAGGTCTTCTTTGCTGTAATTTTAAGATTTTAACTCACTCTTCAAATTGAAGCATTGCTGGATTCAAAATCGGGCTCATGATTTAAGTGCAATCTGCAAGGGTGTGCAAACATCGGTTATCTTCCTCTCTGGTTTATAAAGCTATAAGACGGAGTTCCTTACATCTTCTGTGCATTTTTTTCTGGAGTTTCTGCTCAAATCGTTTGTCATTAGCCCGAGGAGAAGTTAGAATTAGCAATTGGCCTACACCGCGATGAGCCGCGGTGATCAGCAGCTGCCAAAGTTGGCATGACGCCTGCGCGTGACTGTGACGCGATGCCAACTGGTAAGTGAGCCCCGATCTCTTGGCTAGATTATGCGCCGCCGAGAACCGTAAGAACACAAATTAGCGGTGACTCCAGCAGCGCCTACTGGATGCCAGCTATTATTAAATAACACTCTGGTGATGGTCGCAGATCTGCGGAAACTTGACCCACATGCATCTTTGGTTAGCGGTTATTGGCTAATACATGTACCCTTTGGCACCACGGCTGGGTCTTTAAGAGCCCCAATTAACGTCATTGTGAATATTTGCGATGAATAACTTGAAAGTCGGTGTCAAGGTTCAATAGTGAACGAGCGTTGCTCTATTTTCCTTTCCAATTGGGGACGCTTGAAAAATGTATAAATAGATTTCGAAAGAACAAAGCTGAGGTTTATCTTTTAATATTTAAAATAAACATTTGGCAGGGCATTTAAAAAAATTTTAATTACAATCAGTTTACTTACTTAATTCAAATTTAAGTGCACACTTTGTAACTTTTTAATATTTATTATCAGCCTTGACCTGCCCAAATATTGCGATATAGTTTAAGTATCGTATAGTTTAAGCATATGTAGGCTGTTCAATTAACATTTTACATGATCAACACAGCAGCTTTCGTGAACATAATGACCACGATTAAAGACGTTCAAGATAGTCAGAGCTTGATGAATAATCTTCAGGTCAACAATTGAAAGAGATAATTTGAGGCGTGCGTGAGAATTTTCGGAATTTTTTTATTGAATGAGTGGCGACTCATAATTATTTCCTGTACTGATATAGTAAGCCACTTTAGCTCATTGATTCGGTGGTGAAAATGAGCTGGCAGCCAAAAAAAAAGAATTTCCGATGCACACTCTCTTTAAATGCCACATTGGAATTACGTTTACTGAAGAGTTAGATCTTGCACAACTGGACCAATTATCAGCATAGAGAGCTGCGGAAAAGATACTAACTACGAAGTCGTCGCCAAATTGTTCAAAAGCGCAATCAATGCTTATCTGGTAGCCTCTCCAAAAATCGTACAAACATCACGTAGCAGATGCGGCCGGCAGCCGGAGTCTCTTCTATGGATCGGAGCATCAATAGACCGGGTCCGGACAATCGAAGCATCTATCGGATGGTGACAAATTTCGGAGAATGCTGATGTCAGGCGTGTTTATCGCGCAATGTGATGTCTGCAGAATTTCGGCTCCGATAATACCATGATCATGGGTGAGTGTATCAGACTTCGACGCGTGCCGCCGCTGTCAAGTGGCATATAAAAGGCCCGGTCGCATCTCGAATTGCATTAAGTTTCGGTGTCTCAGAACTGCAAGAACATGGCCGAACGACAAATGATGCTCCTCTGCATTGGATTACTTTCCCACCTGCTGATGGCCTTTGCTGCCGGCGTGCCCTGCTCCGATGATGATGTTCCGGTGTGCGCCCAAAGCCGGCAAAGTGGAATGCACTTCCTGTTTGGCAACGAGTGTGACCTGCGGAAGGCTCAAAGAGGCAGCCTTATGGATGGCCCTCTCTGTGAGTAGTCGATTTCATTTAAATACAGAAATTCTTGGTTCGTTTCATGTAAATTAAGATGAATGTTTCTTAAATTCATTCAAATTATAAGTAATTTAAGTGCTGAAAATAGTTACGATTCATAATTTCTCAGCTTTATATAGTTTGGTTAATCAGAAAAACCAAAGTTTCTAAATTCTTTGCTCCTAATTCTATTTTAGATGGCGTTCCCCTTCGCTATTGCCTCCCCAGCTGCGATTTCGAGTGCAATGCAAGATACCAGCCCGTGTGCGGAGTCAGCTCCCGGACAGGTGAACGCAGGACCTTCAGAAGCCGATGTGAACTGCTGCGAGCCTCATGCCTCTCCGGATCGGACTGGTTGCTGCAGCACTGGGGAGTGTGTCCCAGGCTCAACACAGTGCCTCTGGTTAGCCAGAAGCCCCTGCAGTCTCAACCCAAGGCCCGTCGCCTGACGGAGGCGCAGCCTCTTCGTAAGCCCGTTCCGTGCACCAAGGTCTATCGTCCAGTCTGCGCCATGTATGCGGGTGTGAAGTCCACCTTCTCCAACGAGTGCCTGGTGAATGCGGAGAACATCAAGACCCAGAGAAGTAAGTCCATCGAAGCTGATTTTCTTATAAGGTGAATAATTTCGAATTTTCTTGCCGTGCACAGATTGGCGCATCGTTTCCGAGGGGCTCTGTGGCGAGGACAGCACCAAGATGAAGCACAGCCGCAATTTCAAGCCGAAAGCCAAACCTAAGCTGGATGCCGACCGCACGAAGAGGAGTCACAGAAAGACCACTCAGGCGGAAGACTTTCAGATACCAGAGGACGCCGTGGAAATATACGCACCCTCCACCTTTCACACGGAGTTCATCAGCCAAACGGGCGCCATGGTGAAGAGCTATTCCCTGCCGGCCCGCAAGCCATACGTGGTTGCTCCTCCAAAGAAGAAGTCAAAGATGCAACGTGGGCACGCCACTGGTAAGACCTGTGTCTTTGGAAATGAGCCCGTCTGCGGAAGCTTCAAGGCCGAAAGCCGCACCTTTGCCAGTGTCTGCGAGCTGATGGAGTTCAGCCAGAAGGTCGGAAACGGTGAGTTAATAAAGGACTTAAGTGTTAAGACCTTAAAATTAACCTTTTTCGCATAGCTTGGACCATTTCTCATGATGGAGTCTGTCGGCAGTGCGACAAACCCTGTCCCACGGTGTATCAACCCATCTGTGCAACTCGCAACGGCGTTCACCACACCATAATCAATGAGTGCTACCTGGAGCGGGCACGCTGCAAGGATCCCGTCAGCGGTAAGTTGATCTTGATCTCTATAAAAATTAAAGAGAGAGTAAAATTGAAATTTCCCGACAGCCTGGAAGTTCTCCTACAAGGGCGAGTGCCAAAAGTCAGCTGGTGGGGCAACCAAGACAGCGTCCGTCTACAAGAGTCGCACCTCGCCGTTGGTTCCACGCGTTCTTTACGGTATCCGAACGAGGACAACTACCACAGCACCACAGATGCACATTGGGAAAGCTGGTCTTAAGCCCACAACCAGGGCTCCAAAACCGATGAAAGCCTTCGAGGCCACACATCCGCCATCCTTGGAAGCTAATAACCGGAAGATACGTAAGATAGATATGGCAGCAGCGGGATTTAATGATTTCAGAGCGTCAAGCGGAAGCAGTGGGTTCGAATATGTGCCGGCTAGCGGAGAAGCCTCCTGGTCTACCAAAGACAACTGGCTAGTGCAAAAAACCCTGGATAATGTCAAGGGAATCTTTAGCAAGAAGCCAACGTCCTTCAAAAAGGCCTCGCAGTATCAGTGGACCAATACCCCAATGATCACCAGTCTCCGTGAGGATTCCCCTAGCACAACCACCACGACACCTTCTCCTCTACCTGCCAAAGCACCGGTTATCCAGGCTCTTCACTCCTCGGAACTGTTGAACTTTGACATTGCTGCCAATGCCAACGAAGTTACTGAGCCCGAACTGTTCTTCATGCTAAGCACCAAAGAGACCACGACCACTCCTGTGTCCAGCTCCAAAGCACTGCCTAGCGATTCCACCAACACCACAGAGCCCAAGGTGCCAACTATTCTGAGCCTGGCCTCGACGGAGCTGTTGAACTTAGACATTGGAAATTCGGGAAATGCCTACGACGATGCTGCGCCCGAGATGCTTTTTATGCTGAGCACAAAAAAGGTTGCCAACGTGACCTCCACCACACCCGTGCCAAGCACCACCACACCGCCCAGCAGCACCCAGTCCTCGACCACTGAGCTGCCCTCAAGCTGGGATGTCTCCTCCCCTTCGGAGGAATCATCCAGCAAGGGCTCCACCGCAGACCCAGAAGACATCACAGAATCTTCAACCACCGAATCCACCGACTCATCCATTAGTAGCACCACACCGTACTCCACAACTGAGGCCGAGGAGATGCACAGCCAAACCACCGGCAGCGAGTCGCCAACAACGATGGCCGACGACGAGCTGACAACAACCACTCAGAACGCTGACTACACGGCGGATGAGTCATTTTCGGAGTCCAGTGGCCAGACCTCCATCTACGGCCTGGACAAGAACTCGCTGATAATGCGTTTGCTACGCGCCAGAAGTAACAAAAACGTTCTTATCTAGCTTTGTTTATGTTGTTTAAGCCTAGACCTAAGCTGTTGAATTTGTTAACTAAGAATAAATATTTAATTTAAACTAATCGGGCATAGCTATTATATTTTGGGCAGTCCATCTGAAAAAGCTCATAATTGAAAACTAAATAGGAATTTCTACACCATTTTACACTCGTAAAAGAAAGCAGGTTTTTCCAAAACTACAGATTTAAAATAGATAGAAAGCTATGGCTTCATCTGGTGTTTGTTTATCGAAACAAATATTTCTACAAGTTAAAAGCTTATACATTTAGTAAAATTGTCTGTAAAATTACATTACATTACATAGGTGTATAAAAAATGTATAATTTACATTACTGACTATACACGATGCCATAAATGCTGGTGCCATGCTATAAAAATGTTTAAGCCACTATAAAATGAAACACTTTATTGCCAAACGATTGTTAAAACCAAATCAACCCAAATTTTCGGTCTCTTTTATTAGGAGAAAAACTCAGGAGAATCCAGCTTAATAACTTATAGCAATCATTGAGCTAAGTGTCAATCTCAGGGACACTTTTCTACATAAACTTGTTTGTCGAATCATTATTGTTCGTGTCCTCGACCTGAAAACATCTAAATTTTTGTGTAGTCTCAAGTTATATTCTTGTTCGGTTTAAGGTAATTACAAAAGTTTTTTTTTTTATATTTATCAGCATTTTAAGGAAAAAACCCCAAACCTAAATTAAATTTTCATAGAAAGAATACGGATTAATCATGTGTTGCGGACCGTGTGGACCTTGCTGCGGACCTTGTTGCGGACCTTGCTGCGATCCCTGTGGGGGATGTGGGCCGTGCTATGGCCCCAATGTCTGTGGTCCGTGCTACGCGTGTGGACCTTGTGGCGGCTGCTACTGTGGTTATCCTTGCTGCTAGTCCATCAAACTGGAATTACAATATGCGTAATTTCACGATAATCCGTGAACCACAAGAAGTAATTTCCGACTCAATTCATTCATAATAAAAATTCATAAAAAAAAACAAGTTTTTAATTGTAAAGGAGAATTGGAATACATCCAATAACCGGTAGGATGCGGCATAAAATTTTTTTAACGAGATTGTACGATTGCAAAAGGATTTACTGACTGCTTTAATGAGAGAAATTTGTTTCAGCTTTAAAAAAATATATAAATTGAAACGTAGCGGTGTCCACATAAGAAAGTAATATATTTGTTTAAAACATCTTAAAATTTTAAATTATTTATGGAGCGCATGCACTTAATTTAAAGCCTATCTATATAAAAGCCTGAAAGTGAATTGCATTTATTACCCGGGCTTAGTCACCGCTTCGAGTCGGGCTATAGGCAGATGTGCGCACCTGAACGGAAATTTCACTATCAAACGAGTCAAGGCCGTCTACACAGGGGCAGTCCGGAGGCGGAGGTGGCCAGTGGCCATTCTCCTTGACAATCGTCAGCCCATCCGGTCGTCGGCGGTAACTGCCAAACGACCCAGAAATCTCAGCTCTATCCCCTCAAATTGGATTTGCTTAATTGCCTAGCCAAGTCGTTGGCAATTCAGTTTTCGGCATCAGTTTCGATTTCAGCCACTCTCCGCCTCTGCTAATTTCTCGTAAAAGTCGATTCGGGGCGGTCTGTGTACAAAAATCCGACCCGAAATCCTCCAAATACTCACACGTTTGCGTGCGACTCGTGATTTAATATGTAGCCATCAAATCGGCCTGGAAGTGGGGTGGTCAGCGTCATTATTATTCGCCGCTCAGCAGACACTCCTCTATGGCTTTGCGGCTGGCTAAAGACATTGTTTACCATGAAACCGAAACTTTCTATCCCAGCTGCTGCTGCCGGTGGCCGCGGAGCTGGAGCAATTGGATTCTGGGAGCAAGTGGCATCCGATTACCTCATTCTCATTAAGTGCGAACGCAGACGGCCGCTGGCCGCTGGCCACCTTCCAAGCCAATCAATTGCAATGCGAGCGGTGTCAGTCACTGGAGCGACTGTGGCTCAAGAATGCCTCGCAAAAAGTGGACAAGCTGCGCCAATTGTTACTTTCACTGGTCAATAATGCAACGCAGGCAACAGTGAACAGTGGCAATAGAGGCAACAGTGGCAACAGCTTCTGCAACAACAGCTTTCGCATCTGGCGTCTGCGGCTTGGTAATTAAGACGGTCACAACAGCGGCGGAGGTGCCTCAACTCAGTCATTCCCAGCGCAAAAATATGCAAATTGCACGCTGCATTGAACCACACACTGCAAGAGGTGCCCCGTTTAAACTCGCATAAATGCACATTTGCACTTATTCTGATTGGCATCGTTCGCCAGTGGCGCCAGGCCATCGGAAAGGTAGTCGTATCGACATCCACGTTCACATCCACATCCACATCCATAATTCACTTTCGTTCGCATGGCTTTCGATCGGAGTCACACGCAGTTGGGAAGGCGGTCAATTGGCGGTTGCCCGCTGCTCGATATTTGCTTCATAATCCCGACGACAATACGATTCAATTTGTTGTCGATCGAGCTCTGATCGCCGATCTCAGATCGCTGATCGCTGAGCAGTCTCCAGTCTCCCCCCAGCAACTCTGACCCAGAAACTTTCGGTGGCATTGGCATTGGCATTCATTGGCAGTGGCGGTGACTGCAGGAATCGAGATCCCGGTGCAAGTTGCATGCTGCACTCTGCATGCTGCATGTACATGAGCATTAGTTTGAAAACCAGCTTGGTGCTAGCCTGCGGTTGCGAGTGCGCGATAAAAGGAGTCGCCAGCACCGCTCGGTTGCCATTTGTGACTCGTCCACTCAGCCGTGCGGCAGTACTCCGGATCGTCTCGCGGTATTTCTATCAAATTTCGAAATCACCAACTATGCTGCTGTGTCGCGTTGTGCTGGCCCTGCTGCTGCTGGTGCTGCTGCACTACTGTCAGGCCGAGGAGGAGCCTCCACCAGCGCCGACATTGCCGCCAGTGCCCTTAGCGGAAACCCTGGCCAACGCGGCGGGATCTGAATCGGGATCAGCGCGAAGTATTTCCAGCGACGCCTACATAGCCCGCAATCAGAGGCAGTGCTTCGAGACCCGCAGCCTGGTGTCCTGCATCAAGTACAAGGCCAGCAAGCTCATCTGGAAGCTGGCCACCAACAGCCTGGGCTTCTTCCCCAACGAGTACGGCCGCGACAAGGGCCGCTGGCTGAGAATGGTCCAGCTGGGAGAGCCGGCCAACGAGGTGGTTGTGTTCAACGACGCCAAGAGCTTGGAAGGTGGGGTCGCCCGCAGCCGCAATCGAAAGTTGTTTTGGGGAAATCCGCTGCTCGGGAGCGGGATAGCAATCAGTGACCGGAATCTGTCGGTGCGGGGAGAACTCTAATTGATCACCTGCGCCTGGACAGTGTCCACGGCACTCGTTGCTCTCTCCGCGGATAACCCACTGCGGATGTTTACGATCCCCTGCGGCTGTAAATTCATCCGAGGAATTATAGCCGCTGGCTGGCCACTTAATTTCGGGTATTTCTCTGTTTGCCTTGCAGGTGACAGCGAGCTGACGATGATGCTAAAGTTCCTGAAGAGAGCGCTGGAGACCTTTGGACGCAACCACGGACTGCAGGTCTCGCTCTCCAGCGAAACTGGGGCGCGCGTAATGGACGAGTCTGGTGGGTATCGCAAACAGTAGCTCCCTGAACCCGACCTTATCGAATCTAACTTTGCCCATACTAGAAGCCCGCCTGAAACGCAAGAAGAAGAAGTGGCTCATCATCCTGCCATTGGTCATCCTGATGAAGATTGCTCACTTGAAGATGACACTAGTGAGCATGCTGCTGACCGTGCTGGGCATGAACGTGCTGCTGGTGGGCGGCGTGGGCTGGCTGATCCACTACCTGAAGTTCAAGACCATGTGCAAGATCCATCCGCATCTGGTGCAGACGCACTCGCACGTCTACGACTCGGACCCCGGGGACTACTCCCAGTTCGTGGGCAGCAGCAGCTACTCAAACTCGTACTCTCCCTACAGCTCGGGAGCGGGGGCTCCCCACGAGCTGGGCGGCAGCAGCTACAGCAAGGACTGGGCCACGAATAAGGCCTACAACGGCTACAACTACCTAGACACGATCAGCAAGCGGATACAGTAGGGGCTCCACGGAGCCCAGCGACTCGTGCCAGCAATAATGGAACCTAGCCAATTGATTTCCTCTGCCGTCGTTGTGCTTTAGACGTAATTAGTTTAGGTAACTTATTTGTATTCTAATAAAACCGCCTATTTATTCTCTTTTTTATAATGTGCAAATATAAAGCGATCTGCAGTGATTTGGTTAAGGTTCGAAGCTGTAACCAGGTGGGATTTTTGCTGGCTGAAGCCATATATGTTACTCCTCCAACATTACTATGTTACTTGTATATGGAACTGCAAATCCACCAAGAAGTGTGCAAAATACATTTATTCCCACGAGAATAATTATTATTGGCTTATCTTAAAGAAAGTTTAAGCAGATCTGCCCAGAGCTATCTTTCCCATCCGTTAATAAGGAAAACAATAACTCGTATATGCATAAAACAATTTGTTTATGGCCAAGGCAAACAAGCACTTCCCCCACAGACACACTGCTGGCCAAATAAAAATAGAAACAAAAAGAGCAACAAACGTGAGCTGGCGGCGGCTCTCGTGTTTACCAGCGGTCTTATCACTGCCATTGGTATTGTTTACCAAGCGATGTGGAGTGGCCTTCCGAGAAGGGATTTCGATTCGGCCGAAACACCATCAATATTTGTACCAGTCAAAATGAAAAGAAATTTAGATGTGACTAGAAAAAGTTGGCGAACAAATATTTAGTGACAACAAAGCCATTAAAAATATTGCAATTAATTTATAGATGAAACCAAGTGTCTGCTTGCTTGGTCTGATAGTCAGATAGTTGCCTGAGATAATTAATTTCACCACGAAGTGTAGTCCAGTAATTTCTGTGCCCTCTGGTCTGGGATTCTAGTTCTACTCTGTAAACGAAACAATCATTTTCCTCTGTTGGCAAGACCGTGAGGCGTGACTGGATTGCGAATTCACTTAGAACTAATGTATTAATTAATTTTATATTATTTCGAAATCTGTTCTCCTTGCATAATTAAGCTTGAGCGAATATGACACAGCTTTGCCTTGAGAGTATGCTTTTCGATTAAGTTTATTAATTTCAAAAGGGTCGCAGGGACACACAATGAATATTTTCTGTTAACCCTGAAAGGGGCGACGTCTTCATTTATAGCATTATCGATTCATAAGTTAAATAGAGAATTCCACGAATAACATTTTTATTATGGCGAATAAAACGAAATACATTGGCTTCCGATGGAGATTTATTTGTTATTTTTGCATTTTGTTTACGCCGAAAGCGGCCAGCCCTGCCCCTCGCTGTCCCAGCTGGCCCAATACAAATGGGTGCGGACTGCTACTCTCTGGCACTTTTTGGCCAATATTTATCCAGTTCCTTATCAGAGGCATGCCTTTGTTTGCGCTACAATTTGGCTCGGACTCCCCCAAGGAGCCAGGCAAACTATTTAACCAGCCAACTACGCACGACCTCCATAATCAATGGCTTTATGCCACCGCTACATGACCACCTAATGCCACAAAAGCCCAGTGTTTTCGGACTAACCGACTGCTATCTCCGGCTACACATGTTAATGATTTCGCCTCGCAAATATCTGTTTGCTCTCATTTATGGCATGCAGAAATGGCCAAACAAAGGGCTACACTTTAGTGCTGTTCAGCCAAAAGCCTGAATCATGTGTGATCACATGTATGTTGTGTATATAAATATTTTATATCAATTTAGCAGATGCACAGGACTTGCAAGTCCCCTCTAACATAAAGCTAGTCAAATTTAAAGTGGCAAAACAGGCAATAAGATATTCTGGTGACTACGGAAATCTGAAGAGGTACCTGGATGACTGGGGAAAATGAAATCTGACGAGTTGTGATGATAACGCCAGATGATCATACACTTTTTATACGAATTACCTTGGTGTTTGTACATATGTAGCTTATCTCGAATCTAACACAGTAATTCCGATCTTTATTTAAAAGGCTTCTTACGATTAGTAATCTAGAAAAATAGCATCCGTCATCATGTTACCCAATTGGCTAAGTGAGGATAACACTTAGAAAGCCTTTCTCCCGCTGAATTTCCACATTTTTTATGGATATGTAAGAAATCATATTACCTAGAATAGCGTAAACTTCCCGAGGAGTATATCACCAAGAAGCTAGCGAAGCAGCCAGATCCTTGAGGATCTAGCGCCTGATAGGGCAGATCGAGTGGAGCAACTAGACGTGGAAAACATCACATTCCAATGGAAATGCTGAGAAAATATTAATTTATTTTATTTAACAATATATGAGTGGTTTTTATTTTAAACTATTTATAGGTCGATTCATTTTATTTGGTATAATAATAATTAATTCATATGATAATTTTCGTTGCCCAGGTCCTCTTCGGTATAAGTGCATAACGTGGTAGTGTATATCCCTTCCACAAATATATAGTACCTAGGCACCAGCCTCAGTGATAACGCCCTCAAGTTTAAACGTTATGGTATATAATATGTCATTATTAAGCACTGCAATGTATTGTTAGAAGAAAGTGACGTTGCAAGAATTTTTCATTTAAATCACAAGCCCGTGACGACATACATACGGGCATCTGTAAGGCATATCACGTTTTCTAGGCTATGAAAGCTGCACCCGTCTATCTAGAGAGATAGAAGGCTATATAGTAATTAACCTCCTCTGTGTTTGAAATCTTTAAAAGTTTTCATTGCCTTAATTTGACTGATAAGTGAAAGATTTCGTCACAATATAAGCTCTTGTCCAGATGCTGGGAGCACAGTTTCGTCAGAGATCTCAGTACCCAAGCATCAGTCACCATGCTGCCGAGTTGGTTAACGGAGGAATATATCCAGGACGCCCTGCGGGCTTTCCACAAAGACGAACAGCTTCGGGTCCTTAAACTCTGGGCCAAGCCAGCAACCGAAAAGGGTGAGAACTTTATCGGTGTGATGACTCGCATCTACGTGGAGTTCGAGCCAAGTGACGGATCGGTGAAGAACAAGTCCTACATCCTCAAGCAAGCCGTTCCCTCGGATGCTCCCCAAGCCAGGATTTTCGCTGAATACGATGTGTACAACAGGGAACTGAATATGTACGATGTTGTCCTGCCCAAGATGGCGGCGATCCTAGAAGAGGCTGGTTTTACCGATAAGTTGATGGCTAAGGCCATTATAGTAGATCGCTCACGTACCATTATGATTCTGGAAGACTTGGCTCCGCTCCGCTACACGAATGCGGACAGGGTGAAGCAGCTGGACCTGACTCATACAAAGTTGGTACTGGATATGCTGGCCAAGTTCCACGCCGCCGCCATAATCTTAAACCAACGAGAGCCAGATCTCCTGCGCCACAACTACTCGTCGCACTTCTTTTCGAGGGGAAAAGGGGGTTACGGGGAGGTCTTTGTCTGCTTGTTCCGGGCCTTCATCCGGTATGTGAAGACCAAACCGAATCTGAGAAGTCGCTATGCCGCCAAGCTGGAGAATATCGTCACCAATTTGATGGATTATGCTGGCCGCTCAGTGGATATCGACGTGAAGGACCTGCAGACCTTGGTCCACGGCGATTGCTGGACCACCAACGTCATGTACCAGTACGACGACGAGGGCAATCCCACCACTGTCCTGCCCATCGATTTTCAGTTCAGCACCTGGACATCTCCTGCAGTGGACTTGCACTACTTCTTCAGTACATCTCTGAAGACAGATATCAAGGAGCGGGAAACAGAACTCGTCCAGTATCATTATTACGCCTTGAAACGGACTTTGGAAGCCCTGAATTTTAAGGGTGTGTTTCCCAGCCTGTTGGAATATCAGCTTCAATTTGAGCGGCGCCGTTTCCTCAGTAAGTTTATCAAGTTTTGCCCATGCAGTTGAGTTTTTAAAATTGTTTTCCTTGTTTCAGGTGTTATTATAGCCAACACATTTCAACCGATAATGGTGTACGAGGGCTGTGAGGACCCGGAGTTCGTAAATTTGTACCAGGATACCCCTGAGGGTATTAAGTTCCAGGACTCCCTGTATGAAAACGAGGAAATCCAGCGTAGAATCGAAACCATATTGCCTATTCTTGATGCCAAGGGTTTCTTAGATGCCCATTAAGACAAGACTGTTTGTTAAGGATTATATGAAGTAATTGATCAATAAAATTGGGTTTTCAGTGCACAGCTACTATTATTTATTTGCGGAGAGTTTACGAGTACTTAATGAAATTTATTTAGGTAGGTCTGATACTGTTACTTTTGTTTTTAATACCAGATAAGATTAGATATCTTCAATTGGATGTGAATTTTTATTTATTCTTATCAATATTAAAGTTCTTATTACTATTATTCGCTGACAAACAAATATTGTTGTAGTGTAGTCAAGTATCCATCACATAGAAACAAGTATTGACAGTGACATGGCGATTTGCAATTTCACAATGGACTTTTATAACGGCTGCTTATTCGATAACCGAGATAGAGCAGAATTTTTCATTACAAAGCTTATCACGGCTGCACTTTAAGTTTGTCCGATAAGGTCTCGGTTTCGGCATAATATAAGAGTGAGCTCGGCGAGGGAATTCATCAGAACTCTGGAACCCCGCTAACCGTTAAGAATGCTGCCCGACTGGTTGACCGAGGAGTACCTGCAGCCCAGGCTGAGGACGTACTTCAAGGACGATCGACTGAAGGTCCTCAAGATCTGGTCCAAGGCAGCGACTGGCAAGGGAGAGAACTTCGTCGGCATCATGACCCGCATCTATGTGAACTATCAGCTGGGCGATGGATCGGTTCAGGAGAAATCCTACATCGTTAAGCAGGCTCTTCCGGAGGATGTGCCGCAGGCCGAAGTGTTTTTTGAGTATGAACTGTACACCAGGGAGATGGATATGTACGAGTTCGTCCTGCCCAAGATGCAGGAACTTCTAGAGGAAGCTGGGCTAAGCGGAAGACTGACTGCTGATGCCATCACTGTGGACCGGGAGCACAGCACTATAATTTTGGAGGACCTTGCGCCCTATAAGTACGTCAACGCAGATCGAGTTAAGCTGTTGGATCTGCCGCACACCAAGCTGACTCTGGAAATGCTGGCAAAGTTCCATGCCGCAGGCGTGGTCCTCAAGCAACGCCATCCGGAGCTCCTAACAAAGTGCTTCTACACCCACTTCTTTTCGCGGGACAAAAAGGCCTACACGGAGGTCTATACGGGCATGTTTCGGGCTCTCTTAAAGTTCGTAAATAGCGAGCCGAACTTGAAGAAAAGCTACGGCGACAAGCTGGCGAAATTGAGCAGCTATATTATGGAATACGGAGCTCGCATCTACGACGTGGAAGATAATGAATTACAGACACTGATCCATGGCGATTGTTGGACCACCAATGTCATGTTCCACTACGATGCGGAGGGGAATCCGCAGTCAGTTGTTGCCATAGACTTCCAACTGGGCAGTTGTACTTCGCCGGCCATTGACTTGCATTACTTTCTGACCACTTCGCTGAGGGAGGAGTTTAAGGATCGCGAATCCGAGCTCGTTGCGCTCCATTACAATGCTCTTAAGAGCAATCTTGAGAAGTTATCCTACACGGGCTTGATTCCCAGTTTTCAGGAGTACCAGCTTCAGTTTGAACGCCGTCGCTTTATGAGTAAGTCAATTACTTTCCAAGAGAGTATTTATAGGTTTGGTAACAAGGTTTTCTTTTTAAGGTCTTCTAGCGAATCTCTTTAAGCCTGTCATGATTTACAACGGCAGTGAGGAAACCTCGGACTTCTCAAGCCTTTACAAGGAAACCCCAGAGGGCATTCGGTATCAAACCGCGGTGTATGATAGTGACATTGTTCTCCGAAACACCACAAACTTGTTAGCCCTCCTCGACTCCAAGAAGCTTTTGGATATTCAAAAGTAGGATTAATACTTTTATTAATTAATAATTAACAAAAAATAAATAAATTAGAAATTCACACTTCTTAAATTGCAAATTATTTCTTTTTAAAAAAGTTTAAACCTAAACAGTATTTTTTTAATCATTGTAGATTGCATAACAATTAACATAATATTCTAGATAGTTTTAAGTGTTTATTATGTGTTTGGAACCCGCTAAGAGATACGCTATCGGTAGGCACCAGATAACTTTAACCCATGATATTTATACCGCGATTTTTCCATTTCGTCACCTTGGAGGGGTAACCAGGGAAAGATGATGAGTTCTTGCTGCGATAACAGAGTGACTCTAGAGCCAAAGCAGACTAGATGGAAGCTCTCTGCGATTTTTTGGCAATTCTTGACCCAATGTGCAAAGCTTTTCCACCCCTAGCATCAGTGATAAGAAAGCTCGCACAGCTGATGGCCCAAAACAAAGTCGCAGGCAAGGGTCCAAAGCCTGTAGAGGAAATGCGGCGCTGTTAGTCACGATTTGTGTGCCACGCGGCGTATACGCAACGCGCAGAGCGCCACAGGCAACACCGCGGTTCAAAGGCAAGGCTATATAAGCAGGGGATGCGCACCAAAAGCCAACAGATGGTCGCTGACTGTGCACGCGTGTGGTTATCGGAGATCAGTAAACAGGCAAACCAAACACTCGAACTTATTGTAATAAAAACGGCGTGAACTGAAACAAGCGAAACAATCAAAATGCGGCCGCATATTTATTCAGAATTTTGAAGCGGCAAAACGCTGATGCCCAAAAACCGTGGGATCTACATGGAATTCGGATTTCTGAGAGGTATGCTGCCCTCGACACAGTGCTTTGTGTTTGTTTTTCCAACGATGTGCCGCCATTAAATTGTTAAAGGCGTGAAAATTTCGCACGGGCCGGCGGAGCCTCGACATTTACGAGTATTCGTGGTCTGTGCCGTAAGTGGTCCGCGGAAATTGGCTAATAGCCTGCCGGACGCCTCGGCGCTGTCTGTATTTATTATGATTATTTTCCCGCTACCGCGCTCCAATGAATCTCAAATGCAAGTTGCGAATTAATCGAAAGAAAATATTATTTCGCTGCGAGTCTCCCGGGAAAACGGATCTTTCGAGTCCGTAATGCCAAGTGACGTGCGGGGGCAGAGAGCAGGAATGATAATTCACCGAAGCTGCTGAGAAAACTCAGGGTGATTCAGTGGAAGTTAATACAAAATTAATTCCGAATCTGCATCCCGCGTAATGAGATCTGAACGTGTTGCAGTCAAACGCAGGCGAAAAGCAATTATCTTAATGGCGTTAATGGACTCTGAATAATAAAGACAAAGCCTTGTGTACTATATGTGGATTAAATAAAATACTGTGACATTCTTGCTGTGGCAATTATAACTATAATGATGTGATTGATTAACAATGTGTAGTCAAACCTTTTAACAGTAACTAGTGAATGCTAAGGCGTAGTTTCTGTTTGAACGGACTTACTTCGGATACTTGATAATAATTTAAAGGCCTAAAGAACTGAACTAAAGCTGCTCAAGGATATTCCCCAGAATATCTTTAAAAATTTAACTTACAACAGTATATGGAAGTAAATACTCAATCACATTTGCCCCAAGACAAGATAGAACCAGAAGTTTGTAGATTATTATAAGTTTAAATTTTAAATAGTGAGCTCCATAAACTAAACTAAGACTATCTATGCAAAGAAATTGTTAACCATAAGTGTCTATTTTAACCAAAACATAATTATTTATAATATTTGTAATAATATTTTTTTTAATTTGCTTGTAATATAGTTTTAACCTGAGCTAGGAAGTTATTTCATTATTACTATCCTCTCAACAAAAAGCAAGTTGAATACCCAGAATATAGAGATATTTCAGCACAATTTAATTTAGTTGTTTATTTTCTATATTTGGCAAGCAACAAGTTGATAATTTTCAGTTAAATACAAGTTAAATAATCATGGCGGAGTAAATCTGTTTTTCTCATTTGAGAATATCACTAATTATAAAGCCTTGAAATCGGTTTTGCCAAGCTTTCCATTTTCTTTTCAACCTAACAATGAGGACACACATTTTAAAAGCTCAAGAAAAGTTCATAGGGCCTTGCAAGTTGACTCTTTTGGTGGCTCCGGCAATTTATAAGAACAAGAGCAACAGGGTTAACTGATGTATAAGTACATCCCTGCAATCATCTCTGGTAAATTTCGGCAAGATATACATGCAAAACTGCAGTCACCCGATGGCACTTGTAAAGTACAACAGTGTTGTACAAACTTATCTCGGTCGGGGCTTGTGCTCTTCATCAGCATCAAGGATTAAGCTGTGTCCCAACTTCCGAGAATCTTAACCATTTTAATTAAGTTGAGTCAACTGACAGCCAATTTTGCTGCTGTTTGCTGAAAACGGGAAGCTTCAACGCCCAGATATATTGTCAGCTCTTGTCGTTGGGAAGCTAAGCCAACCGTATCCTTTATGTAGCTGGAACAAAACAATGCATTAGCTAACTGTGTTCTTATGATTTCAAGGCGGGCGAAACAAGAAGGGCAATCCCACGAGTGCAATCGAAATCGGAAGCTAAATGAACAACTGTAGCGTCGGGAGAACTGAAAGTCACTCGCAAGCGCACAAACATCAACCGGCAGCCAGGAAGACAATACTACTATATACACAATAGAAATCATTTCCGGGGCATATCCAGAGGCACCGGCACAGGCAGAGGCAGAGGCAGAGGCAAAGACGAGTGCCGGAACGATGGTGAGTGTAATTGCAATATAAATACTTAAAGCGCGAGTCCCACGAAGCCATTTCGGAGTAGATGTCAAACGGAACGAAATTACTTGGTTCACAAAATGAAAAAGTTTGTTCCGGAGTTGTTGCTGCTGGAGGAAATCTGTCTGGCTTTACCATATGGCCAAGGAAACCCCCATTTACTTGACATTTGCAGAGCCAGATTGGGGGAGATCAGGCTGGAGGCGGGGGAGGCACAATACGCTTACAAATTACAAAATAAGGCTCATTGCTGGTTTGGCAATTTAAGAAGTTCGGTGAAGGCTTAAATGTCAGGCGAAAAAACCATATCAATTTACATAAAAATTGCTATCCTGGTTACGCGCAATCGTATTGCAATTTTGTGAGCCACAGATTTGTATTTTTGGCTCAAACAACACCCAAGCACTCGGTGGCTTTCCTTTGACACCCAAGAAGTGTTAAGCGGCATTCAGAACATGATTAAATGGCAAAGGACTCGTGTCAGCGGGCTACGGCTTGTGTTCGCCTCTTAAGAAGCTTAGTTGATTAATTCACAAGGAAACCAGTTGTTTCTCTCCGACAGATGTTTCGGCTTAAGGCATATGAATAAATTTGAGCTGACCAATGGAACAGATGAGCCAATCCAGCAACCGACTCCCAGCTCCTTTTTATCCCAGCAAAATCGCCTGCAATTAATAAAGTAAATGTCCTGCGAGCAGAAATAAAGGGTGCCTGGGACAGCCAATAACAAATTGATAAATTCGTCAGCCGGCAGGGGCTAGCCAGTGTGTGTTTGTGTGTGGCAAACAAATCGCACAAACGGCAATCAAATTCGTCTTGTTGTGGGCGAAACGGGAAACCTTCGAGGAAATAAATCACAAAAATAGCTGAGTCAAAATGCCAGCGGGAAACTGGCGTTGGAGTTTTCCGAGCCTGTTCGGAAAATGGCCTGGCATTTAAAATCTTTGTCATGCTCCGCTTATCCAGTGAAGCGAAAACTCGGTTGGAGAAAACACGCTGGAAGGAAGCATTGGCACAGTCCGCAAAATTATACAAAATCTGTGACAACTGCCGATAACTTGAGGCTACTTTACATAATTCCCTTGTCACTTACTTTTTTTCTTCTGTCTCAACTCAACCGAGAAAGCAGTATTTCAATGGGTTTCCATTGCTTGGCGGAAAAAGACAAGGAAATTCAATTTCCACCTTCGCAAGTCAATTCCTCCCAAGTCGTGTACGGACTGTGATTGAAACTTCTGCGACAAATTGATGGTCTGCCCTGGGGCTTCGGCTTGCCCGGAGTTTCATTGCTCAAACTTTTCTATTATGTGCGTGGGTAGAAGGAGTCCTTAACTGATTTTAGTTCCTGCAGAAAAACTCTCTCGCCCAATGCCCATTTTGCGGTCTACAGGCTTTCTGTTTGAAGCAGGCCAACTTCTTAGGGCGAGGGTAAGGGCTCCCATGTTTGAGTTGGCCGAGCAAATATTAGTCAATTAACTGCCGGGCAACTTGAAATTAAATTTCCATGGCAACTTTGTCTTTGGTTTATTTAGGTCCCTCCGCCCTCTGGCTCCCTGAAAGCCGCTCGCCCTCTCCCCGTGGAGTTAATCCCCTGATTGGCGAGATTTATTAGCGCCTCATTTATCGCAGCTGTCAGTGGTAATGCATACCTTTAGGCGCCCCAATAAGTCGGAATCGCCCACCTTCGTCTCGTGCCATCCGCTTTTATCGATACTGACAAGTGCGCAGCCATTCGGCGCATAAAATTACACAATTATTTTTAGCAAATGTCGTCATTTATAACCCGACTTTGTACCGGTATCTGTATCTGATGGCCGTCCCTCGGCGGCAGCCAGTCCAGGAGAAACGCCATCCCATCAAGCACGCATTACGCCCTGGGAATGGAAAACGGCATTTTTGACTTTTTTCCAATTAAATGCATGTCTCGTCCTGATGTGCTGCATAAATCATGGCCGTAAGGCATGAATATTCATGTGATTTAAGGTGCAAAGGGAAAGACATACAGACTTGACCCGAACGAACAATTTAAGTTGAGATATGAAGTTACACTTAGGATTGAAAATAAAAGGACTAAGTAAACTTTTAAAGTTAAGCCAATGTGGAAGATTTAACCTTTGTGAAGGCAGATAATTTGTCCTGTGAGTTTCGTGAGCCACCGCCATTGTCTGTGACCAGAAAGGCATTAAAAAGCAAATACTAGGGGCGTTTGTTTCCAACTTTTTATCTACCTCTAAGATCTCAGTTAAATTATGAAAATATCACACTGCAAAAATTGTTTTACAACTCAAATATAAAATATTTTTGGTTATTTAAAGTATGTTAGTGCTTGCAGGCATCGATTTTTAGGAAAACACAGATAGTCAGAGACTTAGCATATTAAAATATTAATTATATTTTACCTTCATAGAACTATTTCAGTAGATATCATTTCCCCATATCCATTTCCCGCAGTGCAGGTGAGCAGCAAAAGACAGAGCAACTTCCATTCATGTCGAATACCCATAGAATCCTTTGGTGCATTGCCACCTACTGGCACCGAGCAAACTTTTGCGTACGATTATTGCCCCGTATTTTTAGGCGGCCCCATAAACCACTAGAATGGCCTTTCACAGCCAGCTGAAATGTGTGTGGCGTGTGCGGCAAGCCAATCGCATAAATCATACGTGATGTGGCACGCGAAGTTTCTCCCATTCTTGTGTTCGGCTCCCCTGACAATTGGGTGTTTGCGCTGAGGATTTCCAGAATAATGAGCCACTCTTCTTTGCTCCTTCTGTTTTGTCAGATAATCAGCATGAATCAGACGGAATCCGTGCCCCTGGCTGCTGGGGACAGGCTGAGTGGATTCGCCGGCGGCAGCGACACAAGTGTCCATTATCTCGACGACAGACATCCCCTGGATTACCTGGACCTGGGCGCAGTAGTGGGCACAGCCCACGCCGTCCTCAACGCGACCGCCGCCAACATGTCGGATCTGAACGAGACAGGGAGCCGGCCGCTGGATCCGGTCCTCATCGATAGATACCTGAGCAACCGGGCGGTGGACAGTCCCTGGTACCACATGCTCATCACCATGTACGGCGTGCTAATCCTGTTCGGAGCCCTGGGCAATACTCTGGTGGTCATCGCCGTGGTCCGCAAGCCCATCATGCGCACGGCCCGCAACCTCTTCATCCTAAACCTGGCCATCTCGGGTGAGTGCTCCGCGGACCTCGAGAGGCCAAAAGGAAATCTGTGCCTCATCCGCGTGGCTTTTCAGATTTACTCCTCTGCCTGGTTACCATGCCGCTGACCCTAATGGAGATCCTATCCAAATACTGGCCCTACGGCTCCTGCTCCATCCTGTGCAAAACGATTGCCATGCTGCAGGCACTTTGCATTTTCGTGTCGACAATATCCATAACGGCCATCGCCTTCGACCGGTATCAGGTTAGTCCTTTTACGATTTTCGGGCCTCGCTTCGGGCCCATATTAGCATGTAAATGGGGCCAATCGAATGGGGCAAGTCATGTCCCGGTATTAATGAGGTAAATGGCTTCAATTTGTAACCATTAAATTGGACGTTGAGGGAAAATCGATGGGCTCTGAATAAATATTTGGCAATTACCCGAATGCTTAACCCACGATTAAAGTTATAATTAGGGCTGTCGAGGCTAGACATCAAATTACTTAAATAATACAAAGAATAAGAAATAATGGTATGGTTTTTGTATAAAATACATTAATTTAAATTAAGATTTAATCCATAAAGTACACAGTATTGATTTAGGTTTAAGGTGAACTGGAAAGTAGAAAGATTAATTTTCACAAAGCGATTTTAACGTAATTATTTTTTTGTGTGAGCACAGGAATATTAATAAGTCGTTCAATTAATGTTACATGGATTTTATTCACAAGATACATAATAACCTACCTGAACCAAAGTATAAAGAAGCATTAAAAAAAGCTTGTTCCCTTAGAAGCAGTGTAATAAAATTAGAGTACAAGTCCCCCTCACTTGCCCACCAACCAAGTCTCCGCTTCAAATTCCCTCTATGACTCCTTACAGGTGATCGTGTATCCCACACGGGACAGCCTACAGTTCGTGGGGGCAGTGACGATCCTGGCCTGCATCTGGGTGCTGGCCCTACTGCTGGCCTCGCCGCTGTTCATCTACAAGGAGATGATAAACACGGAGACGCCGCAGCTGCTGCAGCAGATCGGGCTGCAGGACACGATCCCCTACTGCATCGAGGACTGGCCGAGCATCAACGGGCGCTTCTACTACTCGATCTTTTCGCTGTGCGTGCAATATCTGGTGCCGATCCTGATCGTCTCCGTCGCCTACTTTGGGATTTACAACAAGCTGAGGAGCCGCATCACCGTGGTGGCCGTGCAGGCCTCTTCCGCGCAGCGAAAGGTGGAACGCGGCCGGCGGATGAAGCGCACCAACTGTCTGCTGATCAGCATCGCCATCATCTTCGGCGTCTCCTGGCTGCCGCTGAACTTCTTCAATTTGTACGCGGACATGCAGCGGCCGGTGATGACGCAGAAGATGCTGGTGGCCTACGCCGTCTGCCACATGATCGGCATGAGCTCGGCCTGCTCCAACCCGCTGCTCTACGGCTGGCTCAACGACAACTTCCGTAAAGAATTTCAAGAACTGCTCTGCCGTTGCTCAGAACCCACTAATGTTGCTCTTAACGGTCACACGACAGGCTGCAACGTACAGGCGGCGGCGGCACGTCGGCGTCGCAAGTTGGGCACTGATCTCTCCAAAGGCGAGCTCAAGCTGCTCGGCCAAAGCGGCGCCCAGTCCGGGGCCCCCGGCGGCGCCGGCGGCGGCAGCATGGCGGCCACCGACTTCATTACCGGCCACCAGGAGTGCGGACTGCGCAGCGCCTTAACCGAGTCGGTGGCACTCACGGAGAATCCCATGCCCTCGGAGGTCACCCAGCTGATGCCGCGGTAAAGAACGAAGAGAACGTAGCCCTAAGCTCTAGGTTCAGGGTCCAGCATGTCGCCTCTCCGAAGGCTCGGGTCCCTTGTGTGCCGCCGGGAAACACATTCTCTGTGTACTCTCGTCGGGCTGATTGGATTTGCATGCTCCAAGCGTCTACGCGATGCGCCACTACTGTCCTTCTTTCTGTTTCAATTGTTCCAACTGTGACTGCAATTTCAAGTGCTCACTGAGGGAAAAGCCCACTCCTGAGGTAGATTGATGTTGTGTTACGCTTTAGTCCTTCTATCAGCTGGGATGCTTACGAATAAAGCATGTCATAGTTCTTTTAGACTGACTCCTTAAACTATCTACAATATAATGACTGTTTCTTCTTTATTCGCCTTTAATTATGAAATATGGAGTATATTTTTAATAGAAGACTTTTCCCTACGTGAAGGGCTTTCCCCTTTGGGTGCTTGAATCATTGATGGCCCAGTTTGGCTATGATTTAAGAACACAATTTTCTCAGTGTATGCATGCGCCTCACAGTTTCTTTTGTCGTCGCCGTGACAGGTTGTAGCTCTTGTCGTTGCCGTGTTGTGACATAATTTGCTCCGAGCATCGCCCATCGATTATGACCCTGCCTTTTGTCACGCATTTTCAGTTTGGAACAGTACTAAGTCGGCCAGCAACCCTGGAGCAGCGGGCGGCGGGCGGCGGGAGCGGCGTTCGAGTGATGCGACCTGCAACTCTCTCTTAGAATTTACATTAAACACATATTGTCCAGTGATCCAAAGCCAAGCTGAGTTACACTTAAATTAAGACCCGCCCCGAGGAACAGAAATATGTAACCTATTCCCACACTCGACTATCTCATCTCATCGCCCATCATCCATCACAACCATCATCGGACTAAGTCTAATGCCTGTTTTAGTTTGCTCACTTCAGTATCGAATGCCGGAAAGTAATTGATTGAGCCCCCAATTGAATTTCGGGTATTTGATAAGTCGAGTACAGTTAAGACTTCGATTGAGTTCCCCGCGAACAGTTCCTAGGAAATACTTTAGTTTCGTTTTCTCACAGAGCTCCTTATTTCCTGTTATCGTATAAGCCGAGGATTAGCCATAATTGATGTTCTGCGTGGTATTCTCTAAAAATAGGCTAGTTAATAACTATGTATAAGCCGAAACTTGAAAACAAATCTCAGTCTAAGCAGCTGTAAACAAATTAGAAAAAGTTTCTGGGCTCGCCAACGGCAAGCTGTACACAAAAGCTAAATAATATTTTAATAAATGTTGTTTACAAATCCTAAAGAGCTAAAATCATTTGATTGGATGGGTACACAGTGTTTCACATAAAGTATCAGCTGCGAAAGTCTACCAAAGAAGTACTGTCTGAACTGGTTATCTACTCGGATAATTTTGGGTTGGAGCTAAATAAACAAATAACAACCGAGGAAGGTAAAATTAATTGTTATGGACAAATAAATAGAATGATAATCAATAATTATATTTGATTTTACTTAAAGCTTAGCAGAACAAACACTATTAAGGCTACTTTAAAATGCTTCTGAAGCGATTTTATGTCTGCAAAAAATGAAAATGTGCTTTATTTTAAAAATGTTTGCGAGCTAGAAGGGACATTGTTTTTACGGGCTTAACAACCGCAGCCATAAAGAGCTGCTGACCTGCCCAACACTTAACCTTTGACACTTTTGTGGGTCCGAGACACTCAAGCAGCCGCATCATAAAAGCCTACGACCCATAAAAATAGCGTATACGCCACCGAACTGTGAATATGCCGTCTATACATAGACGCACGCATACGGAAGTGTACAGAATATCTGTGTACTCACAAATAATTTAGCTGAAAATGTGAAAAATAAAGACAGCAAGCCCCGGCAACTTTATTTTGGACCCCCAGGTCGGGCTCTTTCGAGCCATCTATAACAAACTCATTATTCCTCTCCAGATGGGCGTCAGGCGAGGGGAATTAGTATATGATTTCAATTCAATTAGTGCTTCGCTACACCTCAGGCGAGAGGTCACCCAGTGTGCCATCTTGCCATATATATTCGCAGCTCGGTTCACAGTTCGCTGGCGTGCGGCTGACCGCAGGGGACAGTGAATTATGTGCGTGTCACACAGAAAGTGAAATGTTCCCACCAGGCAGCGCGGAAAATAAAAACAAAAAATATATATAAACTAATTAAAAATTTCTTTGGGGAATGCGTGATGCGACAGGTGAGGCGGCTTACCGGCTTTTGGCTGCTGGGCAGTTGGACTGCTGTAAAACTGTCAACGGCCAGGCCAGTTGGCGGTTTGTTTTGACGGCCCGTAACGGTCTTATGCACTTGAGAGGTTCGTGAAAGTGTTGTTTGCCTTACTTTTTGTCACTGTCACACCTTCCGTTCCCCGCATCATCATCGCCACCAGCACTAGCATCACAGGGTGCTGATTACGAAAGCCCATTTCACTTTCTTCTTGGCCAGATTGCGCAATGCTAACAAAGGCATTCTGGGTGCCAGTGTGCCATTCAAATCGATGGAGTCGCCGGCTCACAACATTTTACGGAACCGGCGTGAGCTGGCAATTAGCATATTTATGAGTAAAAGTGAAATTAATGACTGGAATAAAATGCAAAGCAAAGGTTCGCAAATATTGACAGCAGCAGCCGAGGCATTTTTGCGGCAAACCGAAGGCCTTCTCTTGTGGAAGCGTCGACGCATACCAATCAGATTCGAATTGTGCACCAGAAGAAAATCTTTCTTTGACTGTACGGTATGTTCCATGCAAATATAAAAGATGAGTTGAACTTAACACTCATTTTAATCAAGTTTTGAGAACAATTTATATACTTTAGATAAAATACTTAATAAATAAACTAACGATATGACCGCAAACTGAAGAGACATATATTTGTGTGTGAGCAATTATTTTCTCAGTGTGGTATAAACTTTATACTATAAAGCTCGAGATTTAACATAACCGTTGCCAAGGTTCAGGGCACTTATCTCTCCCTGGCTGCTGTTGGACATATGTCAGTTGGCAATGATGGAGGACTTCAGACATATATCTGAGGACTTTCTTTGACATCTTTCGCGGCTTTTTAAAAGGCGCTAAATGAATACGCTCCGAGCACTTTCTCGTGGGCATGGATGGCCAATGCTCAGATTGGGGCTCTGATGTTCGCCAATAATTCAGCCATTGTCTACGCAAAGAAGCTGGCCCCGATTTGCGCTGGGCTTTTAGAAAACATTACTGGCTACCATTGTTGCCGGAGGTTGGTTGCATTGAGAGCGGTTATTGATTTTGCGGTCTCATAAACTGGCTTTCGTTTCGTTTTGGCTTTTGAGCTTCTCAGTGGCTCAGTGGTTCAGTGGTTCGGTTGTTCGGGGGCTTGGTGGTCTGACGGTTTGCTCTCCTGGCGGGGTGGGGCGTTTCCGCTTGTTAGCCACAAGTCAATGGCAAAGTTTGTCACCAGAAATTAATAACAATGTGACGCTCAGTTGGCCAATTCTTAACGACGACTTTCTCATGCGTAAACCGGCCAACGAAACTCGTTCACCGATCAAAATAAGTAAGTGAAAATCTCCTCACACTTAACGCTGCTGAACTAGTCCGGCTTAAATATTTATAGAAATCGAAAATGCTCCGCAGATGTGCGCAAATGCATGATGCATGTTGCATGTATACTCGGTGCTGTGCATCCCTAATCCTGTAATCCCACGGCGACAATGCCGCTAACAACATGTGCGCCGTATACACCAGCTCCCAGAAACCTTCTATTGGTTGTACAAAAAGGCCAAGGTGGGTGGACACGAAACAGAAAGCAGGGAGGATTTCCAGCTTTATTTAAGCGAAAATGTAGAAGTTTTTCATGGATTACGAACACTTAATTTATATTTTTTACTACACATTTTTAAATAATATTGGACGATCCTTTTATGCTATTATTATTATTATTATTAAAACTCCACTTATCTTGCAATTTGCCGTGCTTATTATTTTAAATGAAGCACAAATTATGTATGGAAACATGGACTTTACAAAACTTTAACTGACGCCTCTGGGGGGAAACCACTTCAAACAAAAACTAAAGCAAAACAAATTAAATAAAGTTTTGTGGCAACTGTTGGCCAAGTTTTTGCAACAGAGTTCCCCGCAGCTTCCCACTTGGGGCAAACAAAATCGAAAGTCCGACTAAATCACCGACTGTCGGAGTGACTAAGTGACCGCTTTCCGTTAGTATGCGATTTCGTCCCATGACATGGCGTATATCCAGCGATTCGTAATATTCATACACATATATATTCATATACGAAATCGACAAGCGATTTCACGGCGACAGGGTTATTTTTATTACATTTTCTATGCTGCCCGGAGAGCAACCGTTTTCATTAGCGGCTAATTTTCCGATTGGCCAGAGAAAATTACACTGAAAGGAGCCTATGAGGGATTGATTATAATAAAAAAAACCAAAATAAAGAAATTTATGTAATTAGAATATCATCAAACACAATAGATATTATGTAAAGACTTGGTTTTTTAAAACTTACTATTAATATTTGGAAATAAAGAGATTAGGGACTTTCCATTTTAATTTATAAAATTTTTGGTTTTTTATGTTTGGTTTATTCTTTGTTCTCCATGTAGATGTCGCCTGAGCCACCAGCTGTTCGCCCTGGACTTGTGCCACAAGCCACAGCGCTTGTGGCTCTCTCTCTTAAGCCACGACGCTCTTAAGTCGCTTTCTGCTACGCTAGCAGCTCGGCCGGCTTACGTGCCGCGACGTAAGGCCTTACGGAAAGCGAGGCGATCAAACTGGTTGATCGCACCCGCCGAGAGCCGTTCGCTGGCTTTCGCCCGGCAGTCGAAATCATCGCGAGCTACGCGGCAGACGCAAGCGCACGAGAAAGCCGGGACAAGTCAGTGGGTTAAAGAGCGGTCTCAGGGGCCCGTGATTAAGATAACTGCCAAAATATATGGGCAATCGGTGGCGTGTGCTGCACTATATTTAATCGGGATCGGGCATTGTGTGTGGCGGCCAGTGGACTTTGGTGCAGTTAGAGTGAAACGAGCTGCGGCAGTTGCATTGACAAAGGAAGTGAGCAAAGTGAGTGAACGGGTTTCGGCCAGCATTTTCACCTGGCCAAAACGAAGAGCCGTCTGTGCAGCGCGGCGGCAGTGAATGCAGTTCCGATTTCGAAATACACAGAAACGAAACGAATCGAGGCGAAAGTCTCTGGCGAGGAAAGTTCTTCGGCGAATGCAAAATCCGAGTCGAGGGGCCAGCAAATTGAATTAGGCTGACGAGGAGACGTCAGCACTCCCGAAGGAATTACGCAGGGGCAGGTAAATTGAGTTGTAATTGATGGACCTCAGTGAGTGGCATCGTTAATCATCGCAGAGATGCTCAATACAGCTTCTATTCACGAGCTTTAATTCGGACAATTAATGAGCTTGGGCCAGGCGGCCAGCGAGAAGACAAAAAGAAACCGATTGTTAACATTTCAACTGTCGACACTGTTGTTGCTGCTTAAGACGTCCACTCATTTCCCGTTCGTCTGCATTTCTATATGGTATCTCTGTATCTTTGTGCCTCACACTGTGTGGGCCAACTTAGTGGTTTGCCACTGCCAAAGCGCTGCTCAGTAATTAATTGTCGAGAGGTGTTACGTAAGCCGAGCGAGCAGCTGGCCTACCCCAACTGGCCAAAAGGGAATCAGCCGCGTCTTCCCAGCTCTCGGCCGGCAATCGAAGCGTCGCCAAATGTTTAACGATACTTTCTTTTTTCGGCTCACAGCGCGTAAAAATGCGTCGAAGAAAGCCCTCCTCGTCTCAGTCGATCAACTGCAAAATTATGAAAATGATACGAGCGGAGGAGTGGAGTACACAGACAGAAATGATACCTTTCAAAGCGGTGTTTACAGTTGCCAGAGGAAAGCATGAAAATGATAAAGCCGCCCAGAAAAATCAATTTCACTTCATACCGAGATTACGTGCTAAGAATCCAGAGAAATCAGATAAGAAGATCAGGTTGAGATTAGACTCATTTTTGAACCCTTTTTAAGTCCGATCCGCTCTTTTCCGGTGCATATATCATTGCTTTTAATGCTGCTCTCGCACATATTAATTTCCAGTGAGCCGTGGAATTGTGGTTAGTGGTGCAGTTGAGTGAGATGCGTATGAATGAACGCAGAGTGGAGCCACATCCTTGTGAGTCATGTGGGTTCCGAGCTGCTCTCCACTTGCCCGACTCGCACTTTCATTTCGCCAGCTTTTAAATCCCGTTGGCCAAAGAGATGCTGAAGAAGCAACTTTCTTGTCGAAAGCACTCGCCTCATCATCCAGCCGACAGTTGCAGATGCAGGCCGCTCTTAGAGTTAGTTTCCATATGGAAGTGCTGTCGCCTCGACCGACATTCTCGCAAGTGGTTAGACGGTTAGACGGTTTCACGGCCACTTGAGCCGGGAATTAATGTGGTTGTGAATTAAATGCGATTTGAGGAAATTTACTGAGGGCAGCGATTGCATCACTGCGACTGTGAGCGATTTTAATTTGGGTTTACGGCACCGACTTAATGACACGAACGCCAGCAGACTTTCTAAAGCCCAGCGAATCAGCAGACATGCTGCTTTTGGCCAAAAGCAAACAGCTCAGGTGCTAGGCACGCATGTAAATCACTCAATTCGAGTGAGCGCCAGTCGGGGAGTGACAACAACGCCCCGTAAAACAATCAGCGCCTAATGGGCCGCTAACATTCCGGCCAAATTGGTGGCTAATTGGCGAAAACAACATTCCATTTGACGCAATCCGGAGAGATTCGGCTGCAGTGCCAGCTGGGCGAGAGTTCGGTAGAAACCGAAAGTCCTAAGCGGGAATCGATTAAAGTCATTCCGGTCCAAAAAGGTCGCGACCAAGCCAAGTTCCTCACGTAGCAGCCATTATTCCGCGTGGAGTGAGAGCAGCAAAGTCGACATAACAGCTCGTTGAAGCCGCGAAGAACGTGGACTAATGTTTGACTTAAAGCTCTGTCACCCATTAAAGTGCTTAGAGCAGAAAATGTAACAGCAATCAATATGGTTTGAGAATTCTGTGGGCCTAACGACATCGGAGTGTATCTTGTGTGGACTGATTTCACAGTCACCGAACTGTCTGCATTGTGACAGACTTGTCTTGAAAGTTTTGTAGTAAAGTTTGAAAGGTGTTTGACTTTTAAGACCGTCTTTGCCTTTGTAAACAGAACTTCTTGTCTAGGCCTGAGTGTGTTTTTTGTACTAGACAAGCCATTAATTGTTGTGCTAGAAATGTATAGCAGACTCGAGCACCCATTAGTTTTCCATTAAACAGATCTAAACAGAATACCGATGGAATTAATTCAATTCGCAAAGGCAGAAAACAGCTTAAGTGAAAAGAAAATTTCCATTCCTTTTTCCACTTCCTGCACACACATGTTCTGAGTTTTCTAATAACTTTTTCAGCAATCTGGCGCCCAGCCAGACTTGAAGCGGAAGCTGAACTTCGCTGCCATGATAATCCATTTATCAGGCAGCAGAGCAGGGTATCCGTGGGTCAGTGCACCTGTGCTCACGCCACCACAGATGGCCAAATGGCTCTCGGCCAACTTGTTCTTGGCCTCCGTTGGTGCCGGAGTCGGAGTTAACAGTTATGTCACATACTTACTGTTACGATGCAGCCAGCATGGCGCGTTTACGAGCGTTTTCGACCGTTAGTGGACGCCGTTTGTCAACCAGCCTAGCCTCACTCCCAAACTGGTTGGCATTGTCTAACTTTTGTACTTGGTGGCTTCGCAGGTCTTTCGGCGTGTCGCAAACGATAATGGCCAGCTTTTTAGCCCCGTGACCCCCGGCTGGCCAATGTGGAGCATGTGCGTCTGGGACATCGGCTTGCATTAGATCAAAGGGGCGTGGATGTCAGAACTCGGCAAACTTTTGTGACTTAATTGGTAAACTTCGTTTCGGATGAGCGCCGCTGCACGGCGAGTGGAGAATAGAAAATGGAAAAACAGAAAAGACGGGCCTGGTAGAAGAGCGGGGGGGGCAGAAATCTGATTAAATGCTGCTTCTACGAAAAGTTTGCCTCAACTATATTAGAGCGGAATATTAGAGCATGAAGGTAGACCGAGCACAAACTATAACCAAGTGCTGTTGAGAGGGGGGCGGGTGCGGCTGCGGGCAAAGGGCTGGGATAGAGGTACTAATTGTAATGTTGGAAACTAATTTGCATGGTGCCAATGCCACGACCCGAATAATTAATGCCAGGAGAGCGCAAAGCTTAAATCGCCTGATGAAATATTTAGACAGCCCCCAGCCACTGCACAAAGGAATTTACCCGACAAAAAGAGCAGATGATAAATGAAGCTCCCTAATGGCCTGGCAACGATCTTTATGTTTCCATTAGGGGGTGGAGTTATTAGCTTACTGTCTGCTCAAATCCCCAGATGCATCTGAAGGCACAAACAAAGCGAGCTGAGCGGTTTTGTGGATCAAAACAAGAAGCGCAGCCTGTCATGGGAATTTTCCCCATTTCCCCAGCCCTTGGGGAGCGGCAACCATCTTCAGTCAGTCTGTCAGACGTTAAGAGCTTGACTAGTTGCCGTCATTCAGTTGGGCTTATAAAGTACTCTGAAGTGAGAGCTAACATTCAGAGTGAATAAGCATTTGTGAGCAAGGGAAATTGTTAAATACTTTTCCTAATTTTTATTTACAACTCGTTTAAAGAACTTTAGTATCAACAGGAAATATTTCTGTGTAGGAAGAACTATTTTTCTACTGACTAACTAACTAGTCTTGCTCTTAAGAGCTCTTCTTTAGACATAGGGAGTGTGGCACTGCATTTTCTTATTAATTCCGCAATTTTCGCTTCCCTTCTTCCTTTGAAAACTAAAATTACCTGCGAGTGAAGGCTTCACTGTAGTTTGATTGGCATTAAACGAGCGCAGCAATCTGTGCTGCCTTCTGAAACCCTCGATTATTGTGCCCCGGAAACATTTAAGCTGCGCGGATAATTACTTCGGAAAATTCTTAATACCAACATGTGTTTTTCAATTAATTTTACAGTCGAGTGCAGGCGACTCTTCAGCTTTGCTTGTGGCAAAGAAGAATTTCTCTGATTCGCCGTCTGTGGTCCAATTATTCGGCGCAATTTGCGGCTTGCCGCTGCCAACAAACTCGGACTCAGTTCTGTAATACTTTTGCCATGGCATACCTCTCGTTCGCCTGTGGAAAAACGAAAGTGAAAATGCAACACGAAAATAACGTGATCTGGGCTGAAGTTTGAAGTCTTGAGGGTAGCGCCAACGCATCTGAAACGCCTGCGAAGTGTAAACACAAACAAAACTGTGTACATTTTCACTTTTACCCGGCGGAGCTCTCCGCAGCCTCAAAGCGCTCAGCGGGCGTGGACGGAATATAACGTATACGTACTGGTGGCGTCCGGTGCACGGGGCACGGAGAGGCATATAGCGTGCGGCGTGTCACAAAACGAGTGCGACGAATGGCAAAGGCAAATAAAAAGTTGGCGACGTGCTTTGTGTGCCGAAAAGAGGCTGTTTCAAAGGGGAGATGGCGGCGACATGGGAGTGGATTGGCTGGGGGTTTGGCGGGCACGAGCCCCTTAAATTGAGATACCCATCAAATGGGTAACAGCAAATCATTCGCCTTGCTCCGGCTGATTAGCGACGGGCCTGAAAGCAAACAACTTGGTTTTAAGTGCACTTTGAGAAATTATCCGAAATCAGATAGCTGACTGAGAGTGGCAATTGCTTTGGTATTTTTTAACAAGAAAATGATATACTCTCCTAAATGGAGCCACTCACAATTGGGACTTTGCTGGAGATATTTTTTTGTATCTGTGAAAAATGTCCCACTCACATGCGAATTATATTAAATACACTCGAAATCAAATTGCGGCAGGTGCACTAGAAGAAAATAATCCTAGACTAATTTACCAAATGTAAAAATAATTGTTATCATTTCAAGGGAGTGAACTCATTATAATTTTTATCTGCTCGGCGCACAAAAAAGTGAAACAACACGAAACGTGTAATTGAACGTTATGAAGTTTATGTAAGCTGTAATTAACTCATTAGTGTTACACACTTACCTTTAAAGTACTCTCGAAATGGTGCCCTATAATTTACTGCGATTAAATGAAAAAATAAATATGTGCAACACTTTGAATAATGCCACAAGCTAAATTAATGTGCATATAATTCTTCAAAGCACTATTTTATATGAAAAATGTGTGGGTTTTTTTCAAGTTCTCGTTTTTTTTCCAAAAATATATATCTGCAAACAAGACATTTAAGATTTAATCATATTTATTATGTGGCCATAGATTGTTTCACTCTTCCGAAATTCTTGACTGCTAGATAAAGCTGAACAGCTGTCTCACATTTGGCGTTATTTCCATGATTGCAGTAGTACTCTTTTGCGACTGTATCTGTACATACCTTTATCCCTGCAAGGACGCACGTAATGCGCTTATCAGGTTGCGAATTCTTTTCGGTGGCCAGTCACGTTCTGTAAAGTTATTTATTCGTGTGCCAACCGCACAGAGTTCAACGAGGAGGGAACCCAAGCCCCTTTCACTGACGCAATTATTCATTATGTTACAGAAAACTGAACTGAATCGAGGAGCGAACCTTGGCATGCAAGTGCAGTTTCCAGGCGGAGGATAATGAAAATGCGGAGCCAGGACATCGTCGGAACGAAATTAAAAGCAAATAGCCACAGAAAGCGGCGATGCAGCTCGCTGCTCTGTGGAATTATCCTCCTTTGCGAAGTGGGGATGATGGCATCGCAGGCCCCCTATAGTCAGCCCCTCACCACGATGGCGGGTCAGCCGCGAAACGATGACACCTTCCGTCCCATCCTGCCCATTGACATCAGTCCGGAGTTTATATCCCGCAACGTCTTCACCAAGTCCGGGCAATATCGGGTATTTCAGCCCGCGGAGAGTGAGAGCGATCTCCGACTGACGGTGGCCATGCGGCGCAGGAACTTCAAGCATCCGTCGGATGCGGCCAGGAAGGAACTGCCCAAAAGTACAGCTACCGAACCCCTTAACACCACTGCCTCAATTGAAGCAGAGCTAAAGGGCCTGGAAGACCTTCTGGTTGACTATGTAGAGCAGTTCTTTAGCCAGGGCAAGTTCGAGCCCACTCCTGGGCTGGTCTTGGCCCTGCAGCAGAACCACTCGCACCCACAAACGGAGCAGGGAAAGCGCACTGCTCGCAGCATCTTGGAGGACACCAACGTCGAGCTTAATGTTCCGAGAGCCTTCGAGAGCGCCAGACTGCTGTTCTTCAGTGGTAAGTAATTTCCATTTATTTTTCACCAGGTTATTTAAATAAAATTTATAAAACAACCTATTCTATTTATATATTTAGGTCTGAAGAAAGTGATGTGGCCCATTTACATGGGTCTTCAGGTCCTTAAGAGCGTGCTCTTCGCCATGTTCCTGCCGACCATCATCAGCAGCGTCAGCAGACTGATCGGAAAGGGTAAGGATGTGGCAGCTATTTCTGTCCCGGACTTACATTATCTTTCATGGCTTAGGCATCACATCCGGCTCGGCTGGCTCGGTGCCTTTGTTCATTCGCCCCATGGAACCGCCGCAGGAACTGGACTTCCGGGACAACAGCGTGAACTTTGATGACGACAGCAAGTTTTCCCTGGCCGACGAGGGCAAGACACCAGCTGGCTACGAATTCAATGCAGGTGGGCGGTCATCGCAAGAGGGAGAGGGACATGTGCTTTGAAAAATTCTTTAATATATATTTATTTTTCTTATCCCGCAGAGGCATCCCAGCAGCAGGCGCAATATGCTCAGGTCAACGGAAATTCGCTGAATCAGGCCACACTCTCCCGCTACGGCGGACAGCAAATGATGCAGGATACGTACCTCAGTGCACTGCAGAGCATCGGGGCCGCCTCCTTCAAGAACTCACAGAGCATGTCCGGTTCCTTGAGCGCCGGCGGCGGCGGCGGCGGGGCTCCCGGAATGACCAAGAAGCCCACGCCGGCGGTTATGAACACGTTCCAGAGCTTCCAGAAGGTGCCCAGCTCATCGCTTCTGCTGTCCAACTACGATCCCTTTTACAGTCCGCTGCTCTCGCGGCTGGACTCCGTGTTCGCCCAGCTGAAGCTCAATCCGGAGAACGAGGCGTGTCGGGAGAAGCTGATCTGCCTGATGTACGCCAACCCCGCAAAGTATGCTCCGTACAGCAACCTGGTCTCCGCCCAACTGAGCAGGTGAGTTTCACGGCCAGCCTGAGGGTATGCCAAGATTCATTTCATTCAAAGTGAGGAAGTCATTCTGTCAGTGCCAGGGCCAGCAGCAATACTCTCCCACCTTGACCTCATTCGCTTTGTGCCGAAACCCTTCTTTGTGCATCCAATTCTGACCACTCTAAGCCGTCCACTCTGCTTCCAGGGAACTGAATGAGCTGCGAAAGCCGACCTCCGACAACCCAGACATCCTGCGGTTCTTTAAGTACATGCGGGCTGCAAAGGACGGCCAGGACGGCGTCGACTGCGACCAGTCGTTCGACAAGTGCAAGGAGCTGAAGGACTTCGAGAACCCGGCCATGCTGTCCACCTACAACGACATCAACAAGCTGGTCCAGGCCCGTAAGCTGGCGTAGACACGGGGTCGTGCCAGGGCCGGAGCCGTCAGAGGGACGTCAAAGGTGACGCCAAAGTTCGCTCGAGTCACGTCAAAAGTCCGTGGATAGTAATTATGCAAATCGCACTTTAGATAGCCTAGCCATATAGACAAGTTCGTTAGACGCTCCACCGCGGCAGCTGTCGGCGGAGGGTGGGTGTGGGTTGTGGGGCGGTTTAGGGCGGGGCTTCATTAATATGCTGTAAATAGAAAAGTTTGTTTCGTAGTTTAATTAGCGCGAGCGCCAATAACTGGATGATGCTGTTATTTTTAGCCATTTAGATGAATTTCTTTAAGTATTTATTTCTAGCCTACGACTCTATACATTAAACACCTATTTTTAAATATTTATTCTGTTATTGTTATGCGAGTAGTTAGCGAGAGATTTGTTCAACGTCCTGAATAATCAATAAAATTATGTTGTACCACAAGTCGTACTGCAGATTTCCTTTCAAGTTTTCCGAACTGTAATTGCATTGAGAACTGACCTCCTCTTGCTCCTTGCCGAAGTGAATGTAAGGAGTCAAACGCTTATTTGACAGGGGCTTAAGTCACTTCAAGGATTCTCGGCAGATACTGGTATTTATGAAAACATTTGAAACATAATTAAAGGTAAACACAAGAGTCTTTGCATCAGCCCACAATCTGTGCTGAATTAAAGCACCTTTGCTCATTTCTGTATTAGTCTTGAAATATTTAAAGTCATTTCAGTTAAGCTGCAATTGTCCGCTATAATAATTCATAAAACTGTTTTAAACAAATTTATTGCACTCATTACGCAATTATAACTGAAGCCTGAAAAAGAGCCATTTCAAGCTGTCAAACCAATTAAAATTGCACCGAAAGCAATCGTACTGTTTTTAATCCTTTCAATTAAGAGTGTATACTTTTGGCTTCGCTGAATGTTTGTATTTCCGATTTGGTCAGAAATCAGCAACACTAATTAAATCACAGAAAAAGTCTCCATCAGCATTTTAAATGAATTTTTCTTTAAATAACAACAAACTGTCATTCAAATTAACAGTTCTGTCTATCTCTTTGCACTCGTGGAATGCCATTTTCGTTTGTTGAAATTTCTCGGTGGCCAAATCCCTGAGAGGGCTGTCCAAGTGGATGATTCAATTACGCCGCCCCCGGGAAACAGAAGCCTCGTGGTCCAGCCCCTGACGGAAACAATTCGCGGCCCGAAAGCTTCTGTTTGTGGCCTGGTCTGCAGTTAGTGGCAGTGGCAAATCGAGTGCCAGCGAGGCAGCGGGAAAAGCCACAGTAATGCCTGCCAGTTGTTTTGATTTTTGTGGCAGGCGGCTTGGGGAAATTCCCCAGTTTGCCCCACTGAAATTTGCAGAAAATGCAAAGTCAGATGCATGCGTCTCCGCACCGTTTGTTCACATTTCGCCCCGACTTCGGGCTCGTGGGCGTCGCCAAAAACCAGTTCGCAGTAAAAGTAATAATTGTCTGTGAGGCAAGAGGCCAAAAATTACATAATCCTCTGCCCGGCTGTGACGTACGTTTTCCCGGAATGACTCACTTCACTCCGTTGACTCTTTAAATCAAACTCGAATTAAAGCCAAGGCCCCGACGTGCGCCACAATAATTTTGGGATTTTCTCAAGGCGCACGACCGAACGCACAGCCGGACACACAGGTCGTTGTCTCTCACCCACGGAACAGGGGATCGATCGTATCCACAACCTACCGCAAGTGCGAGCGCGTTGAGATCTCTTAGCCATCATCGTTGTGGGCCAAGCCAGCGACGACAGTGTCTGGGCCATTGTCTCCATGTTGACTTTGCTCGAGCGCCGACTTTAGCGCTTGACGCTCGCCACTTCTCGCATTTCATATAAAATCTTAGCCGGCCAGCAGCCAGGGCACAGTCGCTTTTAAGCAGTCAGCAGCACAGGCGCTTGGGAAGAGCGGAAGGATACACACAACCCAAAACCACCTCAGGCCTTTATAGGAAACAGCAAAAGGTAAACAGCGGAAAATCGAAACAAAAGTGAAGTGAAGTGAAATGAGCTGCGAAAAAATTGTGTAATAAGCAAATGAAATGGATGTGGGAAACACCGATATTACCAATTTTAAACGAGCGTACAGTTGCGGCTAAGAAAGTCTGGTGGTCGGTTCAATTTAAACGGAGAGATTAACGAAAATTTATGGATGTTTAGCCAAGTACAACGAATGAATAATGTTTAAAATATGCATATGGAAGTGTCATAATTTTAACTCAGAGCAGTGACCTACTAATTCCATTAAAGGGAACTAAATTTAGATTTCTGCTCTTAAAGATGTAACGCGTTTATCCTATACTTTAAAGCTTCCTGACTTCGATAAGGGTCATCTGCTCCATTAAATAATTCCGCGAATAGTTTTCATGGAAAAGTCAGTTTTATCAAATTTTTTCCGCTAAATTTAATCCAAGCCAAAGAGCGCTTCAGCGGTATACATTTATGTATCTTTCACTCTAAAAGAGCGAACATTTCCATATTTTGCCACGGTATTTTGTAATATCGACCATCGCCCGTCCACATTTCATTGACCTTCAATGGCGAATGCAAATTGGAAAGCAAAACAAAAAACCAAACAAGCACGGCACAGTGACCAGCAAGTCGGTTTCGCTTGCGACATCCCGTCCGGCGACCATTGACTGCGCAAAATATATGCCATGAATCATTAATTGATTCAGTGATCCATAAATATTCGGCGACCATCCAATCCCACTTCCATTACTTAAGCAAAGCATAAATTTCCAACCCTTATAGTCTGCTTTCGGGCGCGAGACTTGTAGTTGCCATAAACTTTCTGCACAGTTGCCATAAAGCATTTTTCGCTGCATACACTTTGGCGAACGGAAAAGTTTAACAGCAACGCTGAACGTCTTTTTCCCTGGGCATTGAACTTCCAACAAGTTTGCGGTCCGAAAGATGGTCTCTTCGAACTTGGCCCAAGCCACAAGCGGATTGCCAAACAATCGCGCTGCTGATGAATCCGAATCCGATTTTGGCCCAAATAGGAGCGAAACGAAAGTGAGAGGGACCTGGTCGAAGAAGTCCCTCGAGCATAACGCACTGAATCGTGTGCGATTTCAGTGGCCGCTACATGGACATGGCTATAAACAGTGGTCACAGGGAAGTGTCATAAGCCCAGTTTAAGTAATGCCTTTGGCAGCTTTCAAAATATAAACGAATTTAAAATATTTTTGAATAGGAGCCACCTTTGGCTTTTGCCAAATAAGGCACTAAATCCCCCATTTACCGACCCAGCTTTTGGTTGGCCAACCACTAACCGCGGCCCACTGTGCATGCAGCATGGCATTAAGCACGCCTTATTGCACTTCTGGCTAAACCGGACTCCGGACCGACCTTTTTGAAGCACTTTAGGCTCGCTGTTTATGCGCCTCGGCACGGCATTCAATTACGCCCATTTGCCGCCCCATTGCCGCACCAAGGGTTAATGCCGGCAAACCGGTCCGGCTGCCTGCATTTCACTTCACCAGCCACCAGCCAGCTTCTTTTGTGGCCTTTATCTGTGTTTTTTCGGCTGCAGAAAGCTCGCCCCGAGAAATTTGAGCAAACGCGAGTTAACAGTAAACAATGAGGAGCAAACAGAGCCAGGCAGCGGCTCCAGCTGGCCAGAAAGCGAGAGTTATTATTACGTGTGAGAGGCTAATTGACGGCAAAGTGTGTCAGTGGTGAGCGGAGAGCCAATCCGTTAAGCCGTTAAGCCAATGAGCAGTTGCCAAAAGTAGTTTATAAATACGTTTTCGGACATCGCGTGTCAGAGCCGAAGAGGCTGGAACGAACCATCGGGTGATTGGGAGAAAACCAGCGGACGTGTTTCTCAAGCCATTTCTTCTTCTCCCGCTTGCAGCCATGGCAATGAGAGCGCTCGTCCTCCTGGCCATTCTCGGCCTGGTCGCCGGTGAAGGTCTCCGGCTGCCCGACCAGCAGTCCTCCAGCCACGTCCAGCAGGTGTATGCGCCGCAGCCGCAGATCCAGCAGCCTCAGCAGATCCCACAGCAACAGCCACTGCAGCCCGGAGCTGGCGAGGAGCGCGGCCGCTCCTCCCTCCTGAGCATCTTCGGTTTGGGCAACGATAACGATCCCTACTTGTCGAAGACCAACGGCAATTGTCTGGGCGGCGACCTCTCCGAGTGCTTCAAGACCCAGGCTCTGAATACCTTCGACGAGATCTTCTACAAGGACCAGTACAGGTAAGCACAAATATGTTTAAATTTGTTTCTAAAAGAAACGAATTTTGAACTCGTGATTTTTTTATATATTGCCCAGAATCATTGTTAATTATTTGATTCATTTTACACACTTTAAAATAAAAGCCACTTTATTTTAATTTCCCACATTTGCTAACAAAAACCCAGTCTAGATGGGCAGCAATCCCTTTGCTTCGCATCATTAATCTTCCACTTGAGCCAAGTATTAATAAAGCCATCCCCTATTACCCAGGCTCTCCGACTTTGCACGCGTGGTCCGGCTGCCAGAAACCCAGCAGCGCTCCCTGCTCCAGGAACCCTTCGAGTACTCCGAGGAGCCGCGCGGCGACGATGACGACTGGAATCAGCTGGTGAAATATGCCCTGCGCAGGGCCGAACGGTAAGCTGTCACAATTAGCAAAATGACTGCGGCTCGTGCCGGATGCAAATTAATTTGGGTACCGCGAAGTTGACCGAGCTCATGCATAAAATATGAGATTTTTATGAAAATGTAAATGCTCATTCTTTGACACGTTTTCCGCTCTTCTTGCAGCTTCATCAAGTCCACGGCTCTGGAGCTGGAGTGGCCCGAGGAGCTGACTGAGGCCGGTCGTTACGAGGCCCGTTTCATCGGAAATGACATTGACGGTGAACTGGACCTCATTGATGATGGCCAGCGTGCCGGACATTTCTGTAAGTCCCCAAGACAGTATTGATTTGTTTTTTGTCAAATCAAAATATCACTCACCTTCTCCCTGAAACATATTTCTTGGTTATTAATCCAACCTTCTCTTTGCAGCCCGCAAGAAGCTGAAGAAGATGATCATTCCCCTGCTGTTGGTGCTGAAGATCTTCAAGCTGAAGCTGCTGCTCTTCCTGCCCTTCATCCTGGGCATCGCTGGTCTGAAGAAGATCCTGGGTCTGGCCGCCATTATCCTGCCCGGTCTGTTCGCCTACTTCAAACTCTGCCGGCCACCGGGCGGCGTCGGAGGAGCCTTCGGCGGCGGACTGTCCGGCCTCTTCGGCAGCAAGAACACCTTCCCCGAGTACAATCCCCAGGGAGTGGGTGCCGCCACCTACTACCACCATCACGAGCACTTCGAGGGTGGCCACGGAGGCGCCCCGGGACCCTACTACCGCCAGGAGCCCAGCTTCGCCAAGCCCTACACCGACTACTACAGCAAGAGCTACCAGGGCCAGCAGGTGCAGCAGCAGCAGGTGGCCGGCAATTCCGTGAGCTTCGGGGATCCGCAGGAGGCGGCCTACAACGGCTACTACGGACGCAACTCCGGCAAGGACATCGCCGCCGAGCCCCAGCAGCAGGCGCCTCAGAAGAGCTAACTTCGACGGGTCGCCACCGCGTTGTTATTTATTCGGCCCTCGGCCTTGTTGCATTCCTATAAGAATATTTATTCCGCTAATTGTAAATAAAAACCAAGCTAAAATTGAAAGGCAACTGGCTTTCTTATCGGGGAAGGAAGGAAGCTGGTGCTTGCTGCCGGGCGAGGTGGCAGCGCAATTTCCAATTAATGGCAACAATTTCACTTTGAATCGTTTTTCCAAATTCTGCTCTTGCTCTGCTTTTACTCGCACCGAAGCTGCTACAAATAAAATGCAGCTTTTAATTAAGGCAATGAAATGCCGAGGCGAGAAACTGAGGAAAAGTGGACTGACATGTTTTTTTATTTTTTATTTTGGTTTCTGCTTTTCCAGGCGAGGGTTGCCGGAGCGCTCGAGCAGATTGGCAATCAATCAAAGTGGAAATAATTAAAGTGAGCACTTCTAGGCCATAATTTCATTCCAAGAAATTGATTGAATAGAATTTCGAGTTATTGAAAAATGTATATGCGGGCATCTAGTTTATTACTAAGAAATTGATTGAACAGAATATCGAATTAATAAAATATGAAATTTAAAAGATGACAAGGAAGAACTAGTACTAAAACGTAAGAAGGTGTTTAGCATATATTAAATTTGAGAAATCATACTAAGATGGCTCTCACAATAAGCTCCTTTGATTTTAAAAATGAAATGAAATGAATACTAGAAACTTACTCACAATTTGTTTAAGCGGTTGGTTAGGTGGAAATAAGTGAAGGACTCCCTCGATACAAGTTAAACTATATTCTCCATAAACTGATCGAACTTCCTCCGGCTCACCTGGCCAACTTCAAAGTCAATGCCAGCGCCAAAACAGTGATATTGGTAGCTGGGGAGCTGGGAGGCTGAGTGGCCTGGCGTCTGGCCTGTTGTCAACGCCGTCGGAGGAGCCGACTGGCCTGGACCACATTTTCCAAAAGAAAGCTACTGCTGGGCTGCCAGGCGGCTTGCTTCTGACTGAGAAATTGTTATGACTCTGACGGGAGACCAGTTAGGCAGTCAATAAGCTGCACAAGGAAAAACAAATGTAATATTAGTATATAATTTAGAAATATTCTCCACACACTTTTAAATTTCCGTTTAAGCGACATTTTTCCCAGTGCAGTAGCTGCTGCAAGTGGCCTGGACGGACGCAATTTGATTTTGGTGTGGCTTGATTTGGGAGCTGCAATCGGTGGAGCAGGAGGCGCAGCGGAGGTGGCTTACGGACAGATCGGCTAGCGGTTTCTGCGACCACATGAGCACTCGGCACTTTCGTGGCCTGGCCTGGCGTCCCACTTTTTCGACTCACTGTCCAGCCGGCCAGCCGGCTAGCCTACTTCCAGTTCCGTGGAAATTCGAACAGCTTTTCGCGGTTGCCTGTCAATTTTCGGCGCAAGCAATAACGTTTGGTCTTGGCGGGGAGGGAAAATGATTGAATTTCCTTGGTAAATGGCCAGTGGGCCACTGCGCAACCTGTTGGCTGCCACGCCCGCGGGACACATCGGGATCCGTAACAAATGCAATAAATTACGCCTGCTGTTAATCGGTTCCGGCTGAAAGCAAGAGACCCGGGCCGGCGGAATGCAATTCGCGTGCGGCGCTTGCAAATTGCCTGGGACGAAGGGCGGTCCCTCGGCTGTTGAAAAAGAACACGAGTTTTCACCGCAACACCGCAATTGATAGCAGCGGCAGGCCGGGGGTTGGGAAAATGTATTATAAGAAGGGAAAATTAAACGTTTGTGGGAATATCTGAGACTAAATTGGAAGAGTAAATAGAGTATGAAGTGCATATTTCGTACAGTCTGAATTAACGAGCTAGGAATAAACTGTACCGAATGTTTTCTGAATAAGATAGTTGAGACAAAAAATGTATTAGATTTAATTTCTACACTGCGTAAGTAATTAACTAAGAACTCCTCCTCCATTTTATGATTTATCACTTTATTTTTATAAACCCTAATTGAATCAAAGTAGAATATTTTTCGTGGGGAGTAATAACTATTTGATTGTCGCTAGTTTCCCTTTGACGACGCCCCTGCTTGACAGTCTTGCCTCAGGGAATGAAGAGCCTTTGACTAATTGGAGCGTCTGAAAAGTTTTCAGGTTTGCATGCGTGTTGTCAATAGCAGGCTGATTTTCCCCGCTAATTCGCTGCCCACTTTTCCAAAGCAGATGCTGCCTGTGTGGGAAAATCGGGCCCCTTGTTGTTGGGAATTAGGTCTGTTGTTTACTTTCGGCTGGCTTTGTTTTCTTTTTGTCTTTCTGTTTTTGTTGACAACAACCCACGCGGGCAAAGAAAACAAAGCCATCGCAAAGGCACCACAGACAAAGTCACGGGCGGCAAGTACACGGTGGCAAGTTCGGGGACAAGGCCGCGGAGGCTGGTAGAATCCACCGAAACTGGCCGAGCGAGTGGCTCCGTTGGAGGAGCGGAGCCAGTCTTTTTGGCGACCAGTTTCTGGTTCCAGGTTGCGGAATCAACTTCATGTGCCCGCAAAGACAAACGCCGACGTCGGCGGCGGCAGAGACCTGCATTGCGTTTGCGGTGCTCTCGGCCGCTTTTCATATAAAATCGAAATCACTGGCGGAAAATTCGCATTAGGTTTTCTTTCTATCAAGGCGACGATGTCAACAGCAAGAGCGTAGCATTCTAGCAGAGCGAAGACGCGGGCGTTAGTGAGAGTGTGTGTGTTCGAGTGCCGAAAGGATAAGGCCAGGATATAGTGAAATACCCCGAATGAGTGACACTCAACTGCAGTGATACTAAAAACGACATTAAACGCTGTGACACGAGAGTGTAAACTAAACGCAAATACCAAGCAAAAACCGACGATGCAAGCATTTAAAGTGTGCACGCTGCTGGCATTCTTCTGCGTCCTCGTCTCTGCCCGGGGCAGCAAGCGGCGGGATGGCACTGTCACGGTAAGCCAGGGTTCTCGGAAGTTCCGGCAGAAGATGCAGGACTCGGCGATAACTCGGACATTAATTGTCACTGACAAGGATAAAGTGTTGGCCCCCAGCATTGAGCTCCGGCGAAGCCAGAGACCCCTGTTGTGTGCTGTCCGAATTTATTGCCTTATCTCAAAGTTCATCGCAAGGTTTGCCTTGGGGAATATTAGGGTATAAGATACCTGTTAGGGGTATTAAGGATTGTGCCATCGTGCACCTTCTTGAAGCTTTTTGCTGGTGGCAAAATACACTACGACAGACATTTTGTAACTTAACCTGCACTAGGAAATCCAAAATGTATATTTATTTTATAAAGCCATTTATTCCTTAAAGGGACCTTAGATCATCTTTGGATGGGAAATGTTGAGATAGGCTAGGTAGATAAAAAAATAATAATAATAATGTATGAGGAGGAATGGAAGCTTTTTAATTACTACTTTCTAAGATTTAATGCTACACTCAACTATTGTCTCATATAAATGTCCCATTAATTTATTCTGATTCATCTATATTAAATACTTTAATTTGTAAAAAAAATTTAAATTTTTTTAATCTCTAACATAAACCTAACCTACTTTCAGATAACGGAAGACGAACGTCGCAACATCGAGGACTTTCTGCTGGCCAAGTTAAAACAGAATTGCAGGCAGGAGGACGATCGAGCTTGCAGAATGATCAAGATGTCAATTGTTATGAATCACCTGTACCTAAACACTAGACTAGACCTCGGTGATCGCGTAAAGGTCACAGAAAACTGGTAAGTTACTGTACATTGGTAACAAAGCAATATATTAAAGGAAAGTGACTCAATATCTTTTTTTTGAATTTGAAAATATAAAAAAAATAACAGTATAAGTAATAAGAATATTTAGTTGAAAAATTAAAACAATATAAATATATTGCACAAGAAACAATTCTTAATGTTAAGAACTGTTTGAGCAGTAAAGGCAACTGTAATGTTATTACGACTTGTTTCCTTGCCACCCCCTTTCATCCTCAGGAACATCTCGATGGTGCCGGATGATCCGGAGGTAAACCAGCTGCTGGCCCGCTCCATGGGCTCTGACGAGGAGACGTTCGCCTTGCTGATGGCCAACAAGCTGTGGAAGTTCATCCGATCCCGCTCCCTGCGTTACAGCTTCTCAGAGAACGCCGACTTCGTGATGAGCAGCGATCCGGCGGGCAGTCTGAACGTGGGCGTGTCCGTGCGTCCACTGGAGGCCCTGCAGGAGGGTCGTGGCAAGATGAAGAACATGGGACCGCTCCTCATGATGATGGCCGCTAAGACGGGTATGGTGGGGGCGCTGCTGCTCAAGGGTCTCTTCCTGCTGGCCGGCAAGGCGCTGATCGTGTCAAAGATTGCCCTGCTGCTGGCAGTGATCATTTCGCTGAAGAAGCTTCTGTCCAGCAAGAAGACCATCGTGGAGGTGCCGTCGCACCACGACAGCTACAGCTCCGGCTGGTCGAGGGCCTTCGACGGGTTCGTGGAGGGCCTGGTGGACGTACCCGCCGATATCCTCGCCAAGGAGGTGCAGCACCAGCAGGAGCAGGCCCAGAACCTGGCCTACAGCGGCCAGCAGCCGGGGAAAGTGGTGCAATAAAGTCGGTGGGAGAGCACAAGTAACTTGTTATGTATGTCATTAGATCAGGAATGAACTAAATTGGGTTTTCCTCTAACACTGGCTTGGGGAAACTTCTCTCACGCTCTCACTACTTCTGGCGCTCTCTTTCTCTTCGGATCTCTTGAAAGCGATGCTTTCTCTACTTTCCCTTAGAATTACGATTTTCTCCCTCTCAGTGCCTTCGTCTGTCGCTGCTGTAGCTATTCTCTCACTCACTTTCACTTTCCATTTTCTCAATGACGCTCATTCTCTCAATTGTAATTTATTTATACGTACTCTTAACTTATTTACTTATTAATATTTATTGCATAAATAAAAGGCAAGCGATTATAATTTCTGAACAACTTTGTGCTCAATTCTTTAATGTTGTTTTTTTTTTTTTCAGTTTATGTAGCACTTCGACTGCTAATTACAGAGACATTGAACTAGACTAAATGTGTGCGCAGGTTTAACTAAGCTAAGAACGATTCAATAAATAATATCGACACGTAAGCTCGTCGGGTTGACAGCAGCCCGGAGCACGTTCGATGCCCTTCGCGATGTCCGATATTCGGTGTCCTATGGCAGCAGAGCCGCCTTCTAACCATCTAATGTTCCGACCTCCGGCCAGTCGCTACCCACGCGGTCTTTGGTAGCTGCTAATTGGCTAATTGTCGCCTCAGGAGCGGTAGTACGGCATCTGCGACTGCACGTAGTTGTAGATCAGCGGTCGCCGGGCGGGAGTGGCTGCAACGGGAGGGAGCTTCCTCATTAATCAGTCGAGTAATTGGCACCTCCCAGAGCTCCCGGAGCTCGAATTGGGAGTGGTGAGTGGTGGAAGCTGCTTGGGGTGCACTCACGTGGATAGGATACAGGTAAATAAGGTTTAGGGGAAGACCGGGACACATCCCTGGATGCTATTAATTATACAGTTCTTGGGAAATTTTCAGCATCTCTTGGGTGTGTGCAACGTCTTTTCAATAATGAACGTGCAACGGGAAAATTGCGAGCTTAAATATGCTTTGTGGCAAAAAAGTATGCATGTTGTTTTTGGGGTGCTTGACTTCACACCGAGTTTGATATAAGTTTAAGCTAAAGCCAGATTATCAGTTTGAAAACAAGAAAGCGTAGAAACAATTCCATATTAACTGTGTTCAGTATATTGCACAGCAGTGCAATTAATCCACAAAAGAACTATGACCAAGATTTTTTCGTGTTTCCTATAGCCAAACCAAGGCTGCCTAAAAATATGCCATGTTTTGTAGTGTGCCCAAGCTAAGAAAATAATATTGCTGTGAGCCCCAAACAAAGCCCATACCCAATTCGTCTTCGTCCTCATAGTCCTCATCTACGGCACCGTCGGCTGCAGCAGCAGCAACAGCCACGGCATGCGCATTCAGGGAGTTCACTCTGGCCATGGAGTTACGGAAAAATTGGGAGTCTTTGGGATGCCTAGGTTCTCTACCCCTTCCCCGACTGCCTGAAATACGGAGAACACTGGATAAACTTACACTTACTCTTCGCCATCCACGAGTCCTCACGCTTGATCTTGTGGGCCAGGGCGCTGAGCCCGCCCAGGGAGGCCAGCACTTGCGTGTTGTTACTGCCATCGCTGGACACCTGGGCGGAGTGCAGGTGGCTCTCGGCGCTCAGGCTCTCCAGGCCCGGATGACCTGGATGCCCGGGCAGCTGGCCACCGCCCGCCATCGCCAGGTGATGCAGCGAGGCAGGGTACATTTCCGGCGCGATCTCAGCGCCGTGGAGCGGATAGTCAATGCCGTAGGGCATCATGTAGGGCGTCTGTTCCGGGAACGGGTACACCCTGTAAAACAATCCAGACATTTCCATGATTTTAAAATATTAAAAAACACTTTCTTTCAATGTAACTCATAATAATAGACTTAGTCTCACTCACCTTTCGTTCGCATTGTCCATGAGCCTCCTGATCAGCAGAACTGCAGCCACCACAAAGGCGATCTTGGACAGGATCAGAGCCTTCAAGGTGAGCAGGCCCACCGACTTGGCCACCACCATTGTCCAGCCAAAAGTGGTGGCCGCCAGGTACATGGGTATGTACATCTGAAACTGTTTCTTGTCCTGCTGCTGTTTACGCCTTCGGTTGCCCAGAAGTCCGCCGCCTCCGCTGTCACCGCCGCCGCCGCCCATAAAACCACTGCCACCTCCATTTCCGCCGCCGAGGATTCCGTTGCCTTGCAGGCGTCCTGTTGTGGATTTTAGGCAAACAAGACACGTTTTAGGCTTTATGGCTGTAATGGCACTTGTACGTATACGTAATAGTGCGACATGGGACGGGCTTTGATTGGCCCGCCCCTTTCCTGTCTCGGGATGCGGTATGATTGATGCGGTGATGCCTTGTGTATCGAACGTCAGATTAAATGGGGATAAATAATGGGAGTTTGGTCCCGACAAAGTCATTGATATGCATCGGACGAGGAGTTAAGCTTGACAGGGTATCTCCGGAAGTATACACCTAAACAGTCTTGACAGAACCTTAGGAGGCTGCTGCTGATCAAATATTAATAACATTTCTATTAGAAAAAGGAACGGAAAAAGTTTTACTTTTACTTGTAACCTACATTTTGAGAAAACTAGGAAACTATCGGAAAGCAAGCAGACCGTGAAAGGGAAGTTTTTGAGATTTTCTTACCAGAAACTGCTATTAGTTTTAAAAGCAATTATATTTTGTTTAACAATTCTCAGCTATGCATTAAAGAGTTTCTAGTAAAAATTATTGCGTATATTGCATTCGAAAAGAACAGTTCTTTCAGTAGCCTGTAATCTTTGAGAACAACGAACAAAGATTAATATGTTTTCTAAACTGATTTTTTAAGATTTAATTATTCAGAAATTCTATTTTCCCAATTTACTTAGTTGTTCGAAATACTTTAAGTAAAACCCAGTAATATTTATCTTTCCGCAAGTATTCCCCAAGTGTAGAGGAATATGTCAGGGCCTTGTCAGAGTTGGCAGTGAAGTGTCGTCCGAATGGCAGCCGCATGCCAAGCAGGAGCAGCTGGTTACGCCAAACCGTCGACAGCCAATGGCTCCCGCGTGGACGTTGGACAGATGTCACCCGGTCTCCTTACCTGTTCCACTGGTTGCCTTCTTCAGCAGCGCCACCTCGATATATTCGCTGTCATCCTCGGCCCGCTGCACACTGAATACCATTGGCCCCACGGGCACACGGATGGCGTTTCCGGTGACGAAGTCCATGAAGCTGGAGAGACCCCGGCCGGAGCCCCACTTGTGCTTGTGCGAGGCATCCAGCTCGGGCAGCTTGACCAGGTCAAAGAGGCCCAGCTTGATGGTCTCGCCGCGGCGATAGGAGGCCATAATACCGTTGGCCACGCCGTACAAGCAGCTGGCGTTGTTTGCGCACTTCCAACTCAGCTTGTCCAGTAGGTCTGTGTTCTCAACGCTGGCCGCAGGACTGGCCGCAGGCTTCGCCTCCGCCTCCACTCCCAGGGAATTCGCGCCACTTCGCTTGTGTATGGCTGCAAGCGCAGGACGAAGGCTCAGGTTCAGGCTGAGGGCCAGCAAAAAGCAGCTGGCAATTAAATGGCTTGACATTTTCAGGATATTGTACCCTTTTTTTTTTTTGTTTTATATAAAAGACACCCCACAACACACGACACTGGAGAAAAGACGGGCGCGGCGTATCCTTCACATGGATGCGAGTGCGAAATGCTCGTGATTCGATGGCAGCTGATGCAGCGCCTTGTTGCGACTAATTACCAGCGGTTGCATGCAACTCAGTTTTATTGGAGCAGCGGCAGCAGCAGCATCCGACCAAGCTGCGTGCAGCCCCACTGGCTGCCACTGCACCACCGTCACTATTACCACCACCTGGCCCTCACTATCACCATCCCACCGGCACCACCACCACCAACAATGCCGCCCGTGTCTGCTACAGTTTTGATTTCAAGTCAACCAGCTGAGTGACGGCCATCGCTCAGCGGGCAGGCATCAGTATCGCAGCATTCGTTGCAAGTGCACAGTGGCACTGTGCCACATTCCCCAGTCTGATATACTTGGTTTATTTATTTAGCATATTTACTTGGAAAACTGACAATAGCTGCCATGAAAAATTAAGGCTCAAATAAACTTCATTATGTTTATTTTCTTTTATTTCTTTATTATGCACAAAATGTTGGTAATCGAAGTTATCATAAAATCATATGTTTAGCAAGATACGATTTTGCAAAACTTCAATTATATTGAAAAACATGTGTAATCCAAATTAATAAATTTGATTGCTGCTGTGAGAATTTTTCGCTTTTAGAATATTTGTTTATACAACCTAACTAGTGTTGCTTTTTGTTAAATAAAAACGCTAACATAATTTCTTGAGTCTGAACTAAATAACACTGTTAAATGCGACATAAGTGAGTTGTAAATTGAATTTTGCCCCACTGTAACAACAAGACTGAACACAGTGCTTAGTAATTTTCTTTGGCTTTTTGCATACGACGCTTCTCAGTTGCATTCCCGAAAGGTTGAAAGGGGTGACTTAATTAGCTGCAATTTCATTAACTACATGACATTACGGCCGAACTTTGGCCTACACATGAGCAACATGGGAGGGCCGGCTCTCACGTCTCTTGGCCAGAGAGGCTGGAGTTATGGCCATGTCGGTGGCAATGGCTTTGCTAAAGACAGTGGCAGTGGCAGTGGCAGTGGCCGTCGCAGAATGGCAGAAAAGCCAGTGGCTTTGACGGCGTCCGCGGCATGTGGCCGCTGTACTAATGCGGCTAATTTACTGCTCATTAATTTGCCCGCAAGTTGCACAGAAACAATTTTCGCAGGCAGAAGTAAAAGCAGTTCGAGTACGGGTACAATTAAGTCGCCACTTGCGGGAGGCGGTGGGTGGAAAATCAGAGGCGCTAGCTGAGGCTCGAGATGTGGCCACGCCTCGGCGCCTGTTCACAATAAATAAATAAATAATAAAAGAAAAGTGAAACGAACTAATAGCTCTCGTTTTTTTATAAATCGCCGCCTCAGTTACATTCTGCTGAGCAGGGGAAGTCTGGGGCGACGGAGGGGTAATACTTTTCGTCGGTGCATGATGAGCGGGGCTAATAAATATTCACTTTTCCAGCCAGCCAGTCAGCCAGTCAGCCAGGCATTGGCACGCAGGCGAGCTCGGTAATTGTGGCCAATTTTGAGGCAGTGGCAATCAGACCTCGACCGTTCGTTCTTTCACAGTGGCACAATTTCAGCACTCTTCAGGAGCCATCCAGCTGCTTATCTGGCCGAGGATCCACTGTGAGTGTAATGACTGTAATCTGAATGGCCGCGGCATTCGCAACTTGACACCATCGTTCGTTGGCCAATGCCGCAAAAGTGCAAGTAATGCGAAGCGGTTTGCCAAGAAAGCCCACCACCAACCATACAGAAGAAAAATACAAAGTTATAAGATGAATGTAATTAATTAACGTCAGTACATTCAGTACTTTAAGCAGAGTGATGATAAATCAGACTTTATCCGAGTTGTTGCTAGCATTTCCCATAGATATTTTCGATAGACTCTCTTAGTAAACATTCATATTTCCTTAGATTAAAAAAATGTAATATATTTTTAGACACGAAAATCCACTGAAATGTATCATAATTTCTCCATGTGCATCCGCAACCGTGGCAACATTGTCCAAAAGCAGAAACAATGTACAAGGCCGGGGCCAAAAGCCGTGATGGACATCGAAAGGAAAGCGGTGACGCAGCCCGAAAGAGGTAATCCAATCCAAGCCAATCCACCCATCTAGCCATCTAACCATCCAGCCAGGCAGCTGCTCCAGTTTTGTGTGTGTCTTTGGGTTTACGTGAGCCACCAAAGTTTAATGATCCTTGACTGCAACCGGATCTGCTGGGTGGAGTCGGAGTCGCAGTCGGAGTTTGAGTCCCGCGTCCAAAAGGCAGCCAGCGGCTTCTTCGCCTTAATTGGCTCTGATTTCAATATTTCCAATACTTTTAAGTGAAACTAAAAGTAGCCAGAGCAAATTTAATCATATCCCCGGCTTAAGGCTTTTCACTTTTCACTGGCCTTACACTTTAATCGAGTTGTAACCAGTCGAGGGCTCACAGCGAACGCAGTAGAAATGTGGACAAGGCATTGCTTTCAATCTAAATCTAATCAAGAAGTTCGACAAGTGCAGATTCAAAGTTTTCTGCCCAAAAACTTCCCTTCCCTTGTCTTTCCACCCCCAATTGTTTGGACACTGCTTGGCACCCAAAAACTTTGTCTGTTTCCAAAGGAAATCACAATGTGGTGGTCGAGGGCTAAGACAAAAGCACACGGAGAAAAACAGATTTTACGATTTTATACCGAAGCAAATGCTTAAAAATTCCAATAGATCGAGTGAAAGTTTTTTTTTACAACAAATAACTAAATCTAGCTTTTTCACTTAAAATATATTGAAAGGGAATCTTTTTAGTAATATTTTTCATCTGTATTAGAGCTGCTTAGGCAAGTTCATTTCAAGCTTTCCTTTAAATAGCAATTTAAGAGAGAGCAAATGAATCCGTCCAAAATTGATTGCATCCCAAATTGCATGTTCATTCAAACTGAAGCCCAATCTGTAAGCGACAAAGCTCCCCCTTGACTCACAAGTCCTTGTCTCAAGTCCCGAGAACGAGAACCCTCGAGGACTAATCCACCCCCATTCCATGCCTCCTCTCCACTCGAGAGTATCGCAGGTGCCTTGTCCACGGATTTAAGCCTCTCATCGTACCATGACCACCGGATCTGTCAGGGCTGACGGACAAATTGACTCTTTGGCAGTCAATCAAAGCGAAATTGTCACGAGTCATGCGAAAAATTCAGGCGGCTTTGAAATAAGCTCAATTAAAGCCATTCCGATATGTTTGTGTTTTGCTTATGACCGACTGTAACAATAACAATAACCATAACTATAGTAATAATATTGTTTTTTTCGCCGGCAATTACAGACGCTGTTGAACTGCTCCGGTTGTTTTGGTTTATCTGCTGTGTTGATGTTGATTTTCTGCGGTTTGCTGCTGCTTTATTTTCACCGGCACGAATTTCCCTTGCGTTTTAATGGCTCTGCATCTTGTTTATTTTCTTTGATTGTTTTTCTTCACTTGGCTAATCGATTGCCTGAGCCCAGCGATACGTTTAATTTATTTTAATCTAATTGTTTTATAATTAAACATATATTTATGTTTGATTTCACCTGTGCGTGTCGTAAGAAAAGCCTTGCCTTGCCTCACCGCTGCTTGTCTTTTCAGTTGCCATGGCAGTAGGTGTTGGGCTCCTTAATTAGCTGCCACTGATTTTCAGCCGCAGTCGTGTTTTCCTTTTTGCCACCGCACTTGCCTCTAAAAAGCCGCAAGGATGTCTACGCGGTTTTTGCATTTATTGCAATGCAGTTCGCAGCAGCTTGGAGCAACTGTAAAGCATACTTTGCGGTGTGCCAGGTATAACACCAAGTGTTGCAAGCTTTTGGGAGGAGGGCCAAACAGTGGAACCTCGACGAGTGGGTTCCGAGATAAACAGATTCAACATATAATGGTTAAATGAATGGATTCTTTATAGTTGGAGTTAAATACTCCAAAATTTTTATCAATCTTTTTATTTTATATTTTTTAATCTTCTATAATGTTTTTATATCCTGTAGGATTCTATTGGATCAAGGACCCAAATTTAAACTAGATTTTATGCACTTTCTTGTGATGATTATGCTTAACCGAACAGTTGGCAGTGTTTGATTTCTCATTACGACAGCAATTCAAGCCGAACTGCCTGCTGAGCCACCTCCCATTTGGCACCCTCACACCTGCTCACTCCCCGGACGATTTCCACCCACATCTGCTGCCTCATTCAATCAGCCAGCACAATGCACATTGCACCGCACTGGATTGGGGATTCAATTGAATGTGTGGCAAATGAGATTCTTTAATGACGATGACGCCGACCACGATGATGATGCTGCACAACAATCAATTATAACAAGTTGGGGGGCTGGGACTCGGATACAGATTCAGATTCAGATTCACGCTGGGAACAACAGCGGTCACAAAGACCCCCTCCCAAATGAATCGAATCGAACCTTGTCTGCTTTCGAGATGCAAGATTCGAGATTCGGATGGAGATGGAGTCGAAGTCGCAGTCGGACTCGGAGCTGATGATCTGCCAGGGGGAGATACTTTCTTTTTATTGCCGGCACCGACACAAGGCAAACGTAACGAGTTCAGATCAATTTTTGGTTGACTCGCTGCCAGTTCGGCTCAATAACGGACGACTTGTTTTGTTGTTTAATTTTGAACATCGTTCGGGGTTTCCAAATTTCCAGAGATCGATGGTGTGTGTGTGAACGTGAGCGTGTGTTTGTTTTGAACAACAATATGATAAATATAAAAATTAATACATTGAGAGTGAAAGTTATTGCTTTTGGAGCCGAGTCGATCATCATCCTCATCATCATCGCCCTCATCGCCAGCAGCTCCGCTCCGGCGAGGGGGAGAAATGGCGATGATGAGGAACGGAGCTGGACTTTGACGCCGCCAAGTTGATTTCTTTTGCTCGCCCGATGGACCCCCAGTCACGTTAACTTGATTAATAAGTTTGGCGGTATTACAAAATACCCGAAACCCGGGCCACATCTTACGAAATCCCCCAGAAGACTGTTGGCCGTGTCTCTGTCTAATTGAATTATGCCACCACGTTGCAAGCAGGCCGCAATTTTACCACCTCGATGGTAGGTTGACCCAGTTTAAGAGCAAAGAACGCTAATTATAAACTACCTTTTATAAAGTTGTTTAGAGAATAAAACCAGTGCATGCATGAATCTGGGTTAAATGTGATTCACACAATAATTATTAGGCGAACATAATTACAAGTTTAAATTCTAGGTAAAAGAGAACAATGAATGATTTATTAATATAACATTTTGATTTCAGTAACAAAATATACACAGTCCCAGGACTCCATCAATTTATTAGCTGTATTACGAACCAGCAAGCGGACTAATTTTTGATTTATTTTGCACCGCTAATTGAGTTACGGCCACATGATACGCACGAGGCACCCCGCTACCCGTCCACGCTCGGACGACCCATTTTTATGGCCATTGCATGTGCGCTGGCCAACGCAAATAGCTACTAAACGTTATACTTCGCTCGTCGCTCATCTTTCGGGCGGGGTAACTTTCGCTTTTTTGGCTGGCACGCTCGCCAGCCGGCTAATGGAGTTGTCTGGGCCGCGCAAGAACCGTGTGAAGTGGCGCAGGAGGCAGGTGTGGAATAGGAACAAACCCGCAGCACTTTAACCACTTCTAATCTGTATAATTTGGCAGAGAGCCGCCAAGTCGGGTGAACCAAATGCCAAGTGGTTGGTAGTTGGTAGTTGGTAGTTGGTAGTTGGTGGTTGGTGGTTGGTGGAAAGGGGGCAGCCAAGCGCATCCCACGGCTGCCGACCAACTGACCGTTGAAAATTGGAAAAATTGCAACGGCCAGTGAAGAAGAAAATTGCACGGCCCAGGAATGAAAATGGAAGGCGGAGAAACGCGAACTGAAAGCATTTTTCTTTCTTTCCAGAAGCACCATTGTTTTAATTTACAATTGTGACAATTCGGCCGGGGATGCTTGACTGGGCCTAACCCCTCTGCGGTGGCCCCCCTGGGAAAGTGCCCCGTGGAAATGGGGGCTATAAAATATGACCAGGCAATTGTCAAGGCTTTTAGTTGAACTTGAAGCGTTTCGGCAACATGTTCCGTGTTTTCCCGCTGCTCAGCCTGCTGCTCTTCGCGGTCGTGCGTGCGGAAAACTGCGACCAGGACGCGGGAGTCACGTTGTATTGCCGCGGTGAACGAGCCTTGCGCAATGTCCTGCGGAATTTGAATCGCAGCGATAAGCCCTTGGTTGTGGTGAAGGGCCTGGAGATAGTTCCTCTCAATGCCTCAATGGCGGAGGAGGAGCCGGAGCAGGGCCTCCTGGACAGTCTGTCCTTCTATCTGCGAACGCACGAGGTTAATGTGAAGCTGGCTGATCTGCTGGAGGACGAGGCGCATGTTTCAGGTGCGTGGAATATGGAATTAAGTGTCTTAAAGCAACTAAAACGGGAATTGAAAATATTTACGGCGCTTGAAAGTGAAACAGGGATGAATTTAACTTAACTTAATAATACGGGAGATTTTTCTAGTGAGCTTGAAACACAATAAAAGGTTTTATTTACATTTTTCTTTAATTGGAATTTGTGATTTTCAGTTGACGATTGGTTTTAAAAGTATTCTTCGACATGTTTGTTAAATATTTACCAATCTAAATATAAATACTGGTATAGATATTAAAGTAATCATAATAAAACACTGTTAGTATTTGTTTGGTGACACTTTGTCCACGTTCTCCAGCAAATATTTTCCATAAATACAGAATAAATAATCTCTAACAAAATTCATTATGTAGGAAATGCTTTGTTTTATCTGTTTAGATTCTAATGAAGATGTAAATCCTCTCCCATTCCTAGCCCAATTATTGAATTTCCATTTAACGTTCAAATTGATATATGAATGTACATATATATGCTTCTGCCGCAGTGCTTTGACATTCGGCCCCAATCGAAATGCCAAATATTTGCATGAAATCAAAAGCCGCTTGGCCGGCCAAGTGTATCTGCATTGCCTTGAAGGATGTTTCGGAGTCACATGCTGATAAAATGTATTTTTGATTGTTCCAGAGGCACGAAAAAAGGACAAGGGCCAGGGCATGCTGCTGGCCATGGCTCTGATGTTTGGCAAGGCGATGGCAGTGATGGGCCTGGGCGGAATCGCGGCCCTGGCCATGAAGGCTCTGGGTGTGGCAATGGTGGCTCTGATGATGGCCGGTATCCTGGGCCTGAAGACAGCCTCCCAGCACGGCGGAGAGAGCAGTCACAGCATATCCTACGTGACCGGCGAGGGCCATGGCCATCACCACAAGCGAAGGCGTCGCGCTGCATCCGCGGCCTACCGAGGCTGGATTTAATTCCTTAGTTCTTATGTAGCACTTAAGTAATTCAATAATTTATTAATCATGCAACGGACGCAAGTGGTTTTAATCTAAAGTTCAGTGGAGCCGGGTGTGCAGTGCCACTCGAGACGTTGCCGTGGCTGCCTCGGTCTCTGCTGCCGCTGCTGCTGCTGCCTTGGATGCTGCTCTTCGGTTTATGAAATCGGTGAAAGTTTATTTGTGCCGAGTTTGTATTGTGTAGCCATCAGCATCCGCAGCGGCAAAAAGCAACAGCGGCAGCAGGAGGAAACCCACACATGGCCATAACGGCTGTATTAGTGGCTTTACCCTGGCAACGGGTAATATTCGGATGAGCACATGGTTTAAGCTTATATTTCCAGTTAACTGGACGCACATAGAGTCCATTCGTTTCCAGACAATTTGATGAAGAAAATGCCAGAGGATATCTTACGAAATACTGCACGGGAAGTGAAGAGCTATAGGTTCTTCAAGAGAACTTAAAATGTTTCACATAATATTTAATTGAGTAAAAATTCTATAAATTTTAGGTGATAAACCTATCTCAATCCATTTCCAAAGCTCTTTAATAATACTAATATACTTCAACCCATAATTCACTCCTTCAAAAGAGCATTCCCACTTCACTTACTTATACCAGACTGTAGCATTTCCTCCCACTTTTTCGCCGTGTCGTCATTTGTCAGTACACTTTCGTGCAGTGTTATCGATGAAGCCACCAGATACCGGATATCAGAGTTCAGATACTCTGCAGCGGGATTCTCTGCCGATCTGCGACCGAACTCTTATTTTCTGTGGAAACTGGTACATGAATACTGAATACTGGCGTACGGATTGAATTTGCATAATGCGTGGCCAACTTTCACTGTATTTTGGCAGTGGCAACGGTTCTTTTCGACCACCTAAAGAGCCATGGGCACAACAGTAACAACAAATTACGGCCATGACAGACCCCAAAGCAAAAGAGAGAAACAAAAAAACAAGATGTTCGCTCGTCTTGGCCACGGTGCGTTCTGTTACACAATACCATTAAAAGCCGCAGCACTTGAACGGCCAAAACCCGTTAAGCGGCCGGCAGGGATACCACCACCTCTACATTTGGCTTTACCTTTGGCCAAAAGCAACTTGCTCTACCTCTTTCCAGGTTTCTTGCCCCCTTATCTCGATGTTGAACCTTGTACCGCTGCCTAATTGCTCCGTCTACTGGTGGCTGCTTTTGCTACACAGTAAATAATATATTTGATATCAGATATTTCATTATTTTCTAAAACTATAGAAACAAAAAGTAACGCAAAGAAAATTCAGAATTTTACGATGATCGATTAAATATTTAAAAGAATTCCTTTTAAATTTGAATGATTAAACTAAATTCATTATTTCACTAGAAAGAATGATATAAAATACTTAAAGATGAAGGAATTATTAGATGAATAAGTGATTTATGATGAGTATATATTTTTATTTTATGTGTACTGCTGCTGCTTCTTTTGTTGGTTAGCTCTTCTGTTAACTTTCCCTTTTCAACGGCATTTTATGAGCTCGACTTGCGTTGAGCTGACCAAACCGCGGCGCGTCTGCCGGCTGTAATTAAATTATAAAATAAGTTCATAAAAGCAAATTTGACGTTTTACAATTCGTATATGATCTGGGCAACTGGTGTTTTATATAAGACCGCAGCAGTTGCTCCGGCATTGATTTTCTAAACGGTGCGCTTTGATTTCAACCGGACGACCGGCCACGGAGTTGACAATAAAAGCTCCGTGAGTTTATGAGCACGTTGATGATGGCGAGATGATGATGAGAGGATGAGGCTGCCAAGACGTGTGTGAATGCCGGCTCCACTCCGCCACAGTCCAGTCCACACTGCATAAATGAAAGTTCATAAAGAAATTAGCTGATTAATCGTCGTTCGATGAGCTTGGAAAATGACCAAGCCGAGACAAGCTCGGCTGAATGACTGACTGAAAGTGTCACGCAGCCTACATTTTAGCCGCTGCCTCGAAATTTCACTTTTCAATGATGCTGCGCGCTCGCCCGCCCGTTTCACATGTAAATTAATATTTAACCCAAATACCGCGAATTCTTTATTTGAAATGCTCGCCGTATCGGTTACTGGTCTCCCATCTCGGCTGACGGCACTCGGGACTCGGCTCTTGGCGGAGTCTGCAGACATAATCCCCTTTCCGGTATTATTATGCAAATTTCGTATTAATTCAAATGACCGTAAAAGGGAAAATGTGTTCTATTAACTTGACATTTTTATGGTTTTGTGAAATCTCTGGCCGGCGTTGCTTTACTTTTAGGGTGTGTTTCTCCCGTGGGTTTCTTGTGAACTTTACTTTTACTTATTAAAATATGCAGCAGCGATACTATCTGAATGGGACTCAAGGAGAGTAATTAAGGTTTACAGCACACAAGAAGAAATGGGTTACACTTAAACTCTTTCTGTACTAATTTGCCCAAGTTAAATTGCATTTGAATATCACATTGGAAGTATACGATGCCACAAGTTGTAGGATTAACCTTTGATTGCATTTACTGGCTCCCTTAAGCCGCTGAGCGATTTTCCGGTTTTGCAAACTTAATTGCATCATCCGTTTTCACTTTCCTTGATCCCTTGGCACCATTCAGCTATTGGAATGCAAATATTTCCCATAAATACTGTATGTGTTTATCTGTATTTATCTGTTGCCATGGCTGCTGAGTGTAAATAGCTTACTTCTGACCACGACTTTCACCGAAACATTTTTGTTATTTATTCATTAAATTTTTGCCCCTGATGTTGCCCTGCGATGCTTCTGTTGTTGTCCATTCTGGTTTTCGTTGCCGTTCAATAAAACCCGTACACATGAACACACACACCGACATGGGGTACACGGAATTCTTTTTGCATGACCACCGCAAAAAAAAAGATGGAATAAGGCGAAAAAAACGGGCAAAATTAAATGTAAAATCAACAATCATTTTTTTGGGCCTCGCCAAGGCAAACACACCCACAAAGTGGCAATTGATTGGCAAAATACGAGTGCGCGCCGCCGGCGAAAAAAGATGTCAGCAAACAATGTGAAATTGTGCTACCAATTGGGCAGCGTTGTCGAAACTTTTTAGTGGATTCGATACGGTACATTAACTGCACCGTTAAGATATCAAAAGTCCGGCGATCGTATCCAGAATTCCGTAATGCACGCCCTCGATGCTTTCGTCGCCTATGCAAATTAGCCAGAAAATAAAAGGAAAAAAACTTTCACGGCTAAGCGATTTGGCTTTAATTTAATTCAAATGGCTAGAAGAAAGAAGGGCCTCTGCTGATAAATAATACAGTAAAATGGTCTCTGTGTGGGACACAACGGTCATCATCGTCGTCGTTGTCTCCGTCGTCGTCGTCGTTCGCTTGGCTAATGAGTCTCCGGCCCAAATTGATGTCAGGCAAAATGAAAGTGAGAACACGATGATATCTCCGGCGGGCCCAAAATAATCATCCGTTCGAACGAGAGCTCGGATCTTCGATCTGCCGATAGAAGCCCACTCAAACACTGGCCTAATAAGTACTGTAATTATTTAGATTTTCTACGCAATGATACTTGAGGCTTGTGAACTTGCCAACTTTCTTAAAACATTAAGATTTTTGTGTGCGTAATTTGACAAGGTGAAAATGCAAGTTTATTTTAGGCAGTTTTTTGATGTTTTCTTACAGATTTCACTAGATCGCGCTTACAAGTTAACTATTATTTATTTTTAAATTAATCCTTTACTTTGACTTTAAATCTGAATAACTCCCATTCTATAGATACCATTGGAAAAGCTAAAGGTTCGGCTGAACAATGGAATAAATTAAGAGTTTGAAAAGGTCACGGATTAATGAACAGCTTACTCAGCTTATATTATAATGCCATTACACTGAACATCCATTCTAGCAACGATTTTCAGTCTGGCCTTAATATCTGACAACATTAAATACAAACAAAAATGTTTGGAAAATTATAACAAGGACCCAGAGGACAAAGGATATTCAAATTGCCCTTTTTGCATTTGGCAAACCCTTGGCAACTAGCGGCCCATCAACAAACAGCTCATCCTATCTCCAGTTGCTAAGCTAACCTTTGTTTTTTGGGAAATGAAAAGTAAATATGATGAAAACAACAACATCTGTGTGCTTTTATGGCCAAAACTGTTCGTTTCCATTGGGTCAGTTGCTGACGTAATATGCCATCAGCACAAGTGCTACATTGTTTTTCTTTTTTCCCGAGAGTTTCGAGACACTTGGCGATTTGTTTACACTGCTCTGTGCCAGCCATAAACAATAACAGCAAGAGCAACACCCAAACACGGCGGCAGCAACATCAACCACTCGCCGGCAACGGCAACTACACCAGGGTCCAACTACGAGCGAAATTCATTCATAAAAAGCACACACAACTTGGACACTTGGACGTGGATGTGGACGTGGACGGGGACGATGTGGATGTCGATGTGGACGACTGCTTTTCGCATGAATGGCCATGTCTGTTGGCCATGCTCTTGGCCGCTCGGACGATGGTCGTCCGCTCGTTAGTTTGGCAGCTGGCACATGGCAACTTGCAACTGGCAAATGGAGGCGTTCACACTCGGCGCGTGAACCGACATAAGTTCGGCTGTTAAAACGGATGTGTGCAGCGCCATTCGAATTTGCATGTTTCTGCAGCTCTGGAACCATTTGCTGGCCGCCGCACGGTGGCCGGTGAAAATCGACAACGGAATTCCGAAGATCGCATCGCATGTTTTGATTTTCTCCCCGTAGGATGCTGCACCCATTTTCGTTGATGTGGCGTTACGAAATGCCTTACACTTTTACCGCTCCGCGCGCCTATATAGATTGACGTCACACGGCCAACTGAAAGCTGATTTAATTGTGGTAGCAAATTACACATACGCCCCGTAGCCCATCGACAATTTGGCAGCCATTATGCGGATGATTCAGGGGTTTCGTAAGCCCCACCGCAGCAGATCCGTGTGATAGTGTCGGATGTCGTCAGTCACAAACATTCACCTTGAAACGGGAGCTCGTATCTTTCCAAGAAACCATCCATCCATCCATCCATCCATCCGAGCACAGAGAAAGAAAATAGTGCGCTAAACTTTTAGGAATCCAAAAAGAAAATAAAAATGTAAGCAGTCCGAAAGGACTATAACTTTAGTGTTCGAACCAACCTTATAAATATTTTAAAAAGTCACTGTCCTGTAAGATAAGCAGGCGATGGAAGAATGCTTTTCCTATGAGAATCACACAATTGATGAGATCTCGCACAGTTTGAATCTCTGCAATAGTCGATAATTATAAATAATTTATAGGAACTGTGTAAGGTAATCGCTTCTTTCTTCCGAATTCAACTAGTTCATATTTCTCTAGACAAAGCTATTCGGAACAAAATCCTTTTTCTTTACTGTTAATATTATTGTTAAGGTTTCAAATAAAAATGGTACAGTAAAGTACAATATAGTTAAGAATGAGATATAAGAAATGAGATAATTCTTAAAAAAATATCCTAGAACCTTAAATAAATAATAATCTGCAAATAGAACCTCATTTTCAACCCTTCTGTAGCATTAAAATCCATAATCTAGACTTATGTTTCTCTCAGTGCATCCACCCGACCACCATCTCTCGGCGAGCATCTCGCATCTTGCGCGCATCCGTTTTTGTTTGCTTTTCGTGTAATTTCTCTTTCATTTCACTTGAGCAATTGAAGCGCGCTGTTATTTGCACTTTTGCTAAGCTCAAATTGTTGACTAATGTGTCACAATTGCCGAGTCAGGCCGTTTCTTCTGATTATGCCCGCCGGCGCCGCCCGCAGAGGTGGCGAGTGTTTTCACCTGCTGCCGCCGGAGAGTATCGCACTCCCCAAAGGAAAGCCCAGCCCCAACCCCGACCAGGACGTGTCTATCAGGCCGTAGATTCTACTATCCTTTTTGCCTGTCTGCTTTCCGACTTCTCAGTTATGTAACTGCGCCATTATAAATCACACTTTATGTTGCGTAATAAATGTAGACCCACAATAAAGTCACGAAAATGAAAAGTAATTTCAAGGCGCGCACATGCGATAAACAAAAACTAGCGCGGGCCTCCGAAACGGAGATGTCATACGGACGGACGGACGGACGGACGGACCAGGGGCCAGAAATAACAGTAGTATGAAAATATCATACACAGAAAACTTTCATTTCTTGCGGCAAACTGCCCGAAAAACAAAAGCGCTCCCAAAAAAAAAGAAGCAAAATTAACAGAAAACCAGAGGAATATGTGAGAGAGCAGGGAGGGGGCAGACTGGTGGGCCGGAAGAGGGCTCTCGTGGGTTAAAAGGCGGGCGGCAAGCAGGGGGTTAAGCTGCGCAGCACCTGTTTATCACCTCATGTGTTGTAATCTGCGAGGCTCCAGAAGCAACCATATCTCTTTCTCCGCCCGCAGAAGTCTCTGCTGGAAGATGCGTCTTCTGGCGCTCGCTTCTGTGTGAGTCTGTGTGTGTCTGTGTGTGTCTGTGTGTGTGTGTGTGGGGGAGAGAAGACAGAAGACAGACAACCTTGGCTTTGGCTCTCTGCAGAAAACTTTCTCGCGCTCTCCCATACAAAAGCCCTGCTGCGACGACGACGGCGCTGCGACCGAGATGGCCACCGAGACAGCGACTGCGCAGCCGCAGCGGCAGCGGCAGACTTTCTTTAATGCGGAAGCAGACAAAAGCCGCTGCCTGCGCTTGCCTAATGCGTCTTCTAAGCTGGATGCTTGGAAGCTGCTGCCGCGACCGAGAAAGAGCGAGAGAGGGACAGAGAGGGAGCGAGAGAGAGAGTCAGGGCAAGAGAGAGCAGAAGACGGCGGACCGAAGGCACGTGGGGAAGAAGAGGGCTCTCCGGCAACCCTGCGCCAGTGTGTGTGCACTTTTTACATAACCTTACGTTATGGCGCTGCGAGGCGAGCGCTACGTTGGAAACTCTTTAAAAACAGCCTGACAGCGGCGAAAAGTTATCAAACCGCAGCTTGTTCCATTCGAATGAACACACCAGTGATTTCGGTGGTGCCCAAGGAATTCAGTCGCAGAAGCCACACAGCCATCAGCCCTTCAGCCAGCATGAAGTTCTTCGTAGCCACCGCCTGCATCCTGCTCCTGGCAGCAGGCATCTCCGCCGATCCCGTCAAGGCCGCCACCGAGGAGCAGTCCGGCGTCTTCGCCAAGTGCCTCGAGGCCGACTCCATCTCGTGTCTGCAGCTCACGGTACGGATTACTAGGCCACAAGGATTACCCACTAACCCATAAGCGAGAATATCGAATCGAGCAAAGAACATTCCAAACAGTGAAAGTGCTACCAAAAAAAAATTAAAAAAAAAACGTATATTGATCCCTGATCAAGCCAGTGAAAGCCCTTGTGACCCAAAGGATGCTACTTGAGTGAAAGTGCCAAAGACTAAGAGTGGTTTTCACAGCTTCCCGCTAAGCTAAAAGTTTAACAACTTCAATATTCGCAACCTTACGATCACAGTTCAATGTCCAACCATAGTTACTTAACAGGAAGTTGTGAAAAACGTCTATGCGACACTCCTAAAGAGCTCTAATAGTGTTATTCACCTGTTTCGATCTTATAACTTAAAGGATTAGTAGGAAAACAGCTAAGGGCTAACTTAAAAGCAGCTCTTAATCACTTGAAAGGCTTCAGCCTGCCTCTTACCAGTTAAACATATATATTTTTTATTGAACAAAATCATTATTTACTCTTAATTTATTAGTAATCGACTGATAACGGCTTAAGTTCCCAAGTTCACCCTGAAACTAGGAAATTGCTCTATAGAATATAACTTATTCGGTCACAACAACTCTAATTCATGACCTTCTTCCCTCCTCCACAGCTCTTCCGCAAGGCCAAGTCCATCTTCGATAACCCCCAGATCGAGCTCTTCGGCGGCGTCTCCCTGGTGAAGGCCAACGAAGGACGCCAGGGCAAGTCCCTGGACAACACTCTGGCCGTCGAGGCCGCCCCCACCGTTGAGGCCCGCACCGCCGAGATGGGCAACTACTTCATGGACAACGCCAAGAGCTTCTTCGCCGAGCGCTCCCTGAACTTCAACTTCGCCAACGCCGCTCGCAGCGTGGCCCGCGCCATTCCCGATGACATCAAGGCCGATCTCCGTGAGCTGGTCGTCGAGAGCCGTACCCGCAAGAAGAAGCTGCTGAAGAAGTTCCTGCCCATCCTCCTGGGAGTTGGTGCTAAGATCGCCGTTCTGGGTGTTGGCTCCATCTTCGGCCTGCTCTTCCTGGCCAAGAAGGCCCTCGTTGTGTCCGTGATTGCCTTCTTCCTGGCTCTGGCTGCCGGTGCTTCCAGCGGACTGGGTCGTCTGGGTGGAGCCGGAGGTAGCGGCGGTCTGCTCGGCGGTCTGGGCGGTCTGTTCGGCGGCAAGAACTCCGGCTCGGCGGCTGCCAGCACCGGTGGATGGTCCTCGGGCGGTGGCTCCTCCAGCGCCGGATGGTCCTCGGGCGGCAGCTCCGGCTGGGACTCGCACGGCGCCTACAGCTCGCCGGTGGCCCAGACCATCGCCTATCAGGGCTACAAGGCCGCCAGGCGGTAAACTGTTGGCCCAGAGCTAGCTTACCCCAAGGACGAAGACCAAGGAGAGAGAGAGAAACAATCGCTAAAAATGATGACCTATATTTATATTTATTTATAAATTATTTATTTTAATTTATTACTTGAACGAGAACGAGTACGAGACGAACTAAAGTGCCTTCCATTAGACAAAAAACAAAAAAAACTAAAACAAAACAGTCACAAATAACGAACACACGCAAACACCACTCCACCTTTCATCTCTGCAAACCGCCAATAACCTCCACCCCGAAAATTTCACCACTTTTCACGCTTCCTTCTCTCTACACTCTATCTGTAATTTCATGGCTGCCCCTTTGATTTATGGACTCCAAACGTTTGCAACTAGTCGCTTCCATCAATCAAAGCCAGTCGCCTCGCCCATCGAACTGTATCTATCTCACATCTTCTTCCATCTACCTCTGTCTATCTTTATGTCTATCTCTGTGCCTACTCTATCTCTACCTCTATCTGTATCTCAATCTGAATCTGTACTCTATACTATATCTATCTATCTGGGCCCTCCCACTTTACCGCCCGGGAAGGCCCAACAAAAGCTGCTAAATCAAAGAACCAAATAATAATTCAAACATGAACGAAAAATACTTAACAACTCGACTCTCCTTTCTCATCTCTACACACTTTTCCCTTTCAATTTGCATACGCAACGCGGCTCAACAGCCCTCGACCGCATCACTCATACGCCTCGTTGTCTGGCTGAGCAATTTGCATCTACAACTTTCATTTCATCCGCTGCTCGGTTCGTTCTCCCCGCTATCAGCCCTCAGAGATCGAACTCCGAAAACGTTTCCTACGAATTTCACCCACTTATTTCTGCCTCTGCGTAATCCACACTTTTCACTGCACTTTCTTCCGCTGTCTATCTGTCTGTCTGACTGGCTGGCTGCCAGAACAACGAACAATGGCAATTTGCTAAAAAATAAAACAAATATTTAGCTACGCGCATTTTGGCTCATTCAAGGCGGGGCCAGTGCTGCACAATGGGAGCTTGTATTTTAATATTTTCCACCTGCCAGGGGCCATTGTCGGGCGATGCTTAACACCTCTCGGTCTTGGCCAAAGAAAGTAGTAGCAGACCGTCGAAATGGGCCCGGCGCAATTGAGCCTAAGTAACTGCAGTTGCCGGTTGGCAAAACGGCACTTTACCGCCGCTGATGGGCGCCGAGGTGCTTTACTTATGAATATGACCCAGTTAACCAGGCCCAGTCGATTTGGAAGTCTTCTCTCGGACGCTGTACGCTGGATCTCATCTCGAATGATGCGCCCGAGCACGTAGACTCTTTCCCCAACTCGGCTTTCTTCGGACACAAATACGTCGGCAATTAATGTGTCGCTGCGACTGGCGACTGGCTTTTGAGCACTTTTGAATTCTCATTGGGGCCGCCGGTTCAGCGTTTTGTTGTTTAATTTGTTTAGCATCCAAAGTTCTGCTTTGCTGCCGCTTACCGCTTATAGCGATATTTTGATGCTCGGTCGTGGGCTCACACACACTCGGGCAGCGCTCTATTCACTCCTCTCAGTGGGTTGCTGGCCAAGTGAAATCTCTAAGTAGTTCTCCATTGACGGTGTCACGCTTTAAATCAATTGCTATTGTCCAAACGCACTCGGAGGAACACGCAGAGTCATTGCCTGCGCTCAGACCGAGGAGACAGTGAAAACGAAGTCGTTCCCGAATACAATCGTGTCACAAATGGGCTGCTGCTCAGCAAAAGGGAAAGTGTATGGGATGGTTTATTTTCAGGAAAACTGATGCCAGCAATGTGTTTTGTCCCTTGATTGAATTCCCAGAAATTGCTGTGCCTTTTTCATGTATATATTTCCTGTGAAAAGATAACAGAGTAATGCTTTTGCATTTAGCGAAGGGCAAATATGTTGTTTAATATTTGTTTTTAAGATTCTTTTCATAATAAGGGTATTATCATTGAGTAAAGTTGAGCTTTACTGGATTAAAAAATAAAAAAAATGACGTAATGTTAATTGAGCCTAATAAGATAAGTCCAAAATAATAGTGTTACTGATTTTTTTAAATTTAAAATCCTGAACATTTTATTAAAAAATTTATATATATTAATTTCTTAGTACAAAGAAAACTTTATCCGCAGATGTAACATAATGACCACAACTCATAGAAAGTACTTTCAACTTATTAGATATATAATTTTATAAATATTTTAATTACCTAATTTTTTAAAAATATCTCAATGGCATTAGCATATTTTTGGCAGTCAGCTGAAACAAATAGCCTCAGCCTCTGTGCACCAGAAAGTATTCTTTGAAATTTCCCAAAGTCTGGTTTTAAGTTTCTGTAAGTTTACGCCAAATCTTGGACTCTGAGGAGAGCTTTGATCTTCAGCTTTCTTCGAAGTTTTTGTGTAAAAGCTGCGATCCAAAGGTACTCCAAGTTTGTTGGAGAAAGTTCGGAGTAAATACTTTCTTTTCCAAGACCTGAACCTTTTGTTTTTTTTATTTATCGCAAATATCGATATTTTTGAACAAGTGGAAAATTCAAAAAATCCATTTAGAAATTTACGCAGAATAACTGAAATAGAAAAAGGCAATAAAAATGTGCCCAGTTAAATGTTTATCATAAGAATACAAATTTGTAGTTTCATGGTTTCATGAAATTTCATTTTAATTTTACTGTTTACTTAAGAAATACTTAACTGTGGCTTGTAATTACCCGAAAAAATTACACCCGTAATGACAAGTACCTATTCTTTTGTCCTTTTAAGTCAAAAAGGGTTTGTTCTTTTCATTAAAATATAGTTTTGTGTGCATGCTTTACTTTATAACAAAAATGTTTTCATTTGTTTTTTGAATGGGAGAGGAATAATTAAAATTGTGGTCACAGAAAACAAAATGCCTTTTTTTTTTTGTTATAATCTTGTAACAGGTGCCATTGGCAGAGCCTTTTACGGCACGAATAACAGGAAAGCTTGGGATGGCGGGGTGGTGCAGTTGGTGGTCGATGTGGTCTAATCCCAGTATCGGGGCCCCAAGAGCTTTTCCGGTTTTGTGGTCGCCAGTTGGTAGTTGCTGGCTTGCCGGCTGGGCATTTGGCGGCTCTGTGGTTGGCAGTTGGTGGTCCGGAGGCTTGGGTCAATGTACACTTCACGGATTTGCCCATTTCGCGGCGGCGAAGATCCAGGGATGGGACGGCAGGTGGACCAGGTGCAGTGTGTGAAAGTGTTGCACGCTGCAAGTAGCGAGTGACCGTGATGAGGTTGCAGTGGGTTGGACATGAACCATTATTCAGTGCTGCTAAGGCTGGCTGACATTGAATAATACAATCGCCGATGATTGGACGGCCGGCGAAATGGATCTGGGCCTGGGCCAAGGCAGTAAAAGTGTCATATTCAAGTGGCATTTACAACTATTCGCACAATAGCCGGCCGAATGTGTGAAAGTTGTCGGTTTGCCGCTTTATTGTCAACATATTAACGGACAAGGGAGCCGAAACCCGTTTAATGGAGAGCGAGCTGCTCGTTTCGGCCAACAAAAGAACAAAACGCTGACAACGAAAGTGAAATGCTTCCTCCTCGCTCGATCATAATTACGATAATGGCAAATTTTCGTAATGAAACGAAATTGAAGTGCCTTGAAAGTGAAACCTGAGCAATTAATGCGCCGCTTGCCACGCCCCCATTTCTCTGAGCTTTCCTTTTTAGTTTTGTACGTTAAAGGTCTTTCCCACTGCCGTGATCTTTCGGCCATTGCGCAATAGGGGGCGTGGCGCCATTAAAGGGCGCTCAATATTTGCATTCCGTGATTCAGCAGCTTTTGGCTCCGACAATATATGGACGGTTCAGAGGTATTTGTGGAAGGGAAAGAAAGAGGAGGGCCAAATGGCAAGCCGCAGCCAAAACTGATTATGAAGTGGAAACTCTCACTTTTACGATTATTTTTCTTATGGCTTTCGGTCGTCATGATCGTCATCATCTTTCGTCGGAGTGTCTTCTCCATTGTTATTGTCTCTTCTGTCCCATAATGATTAGACTTTCAGCTAGAAAAGCAGGCATAAAAGTCAATTTTATGCTCACTTTTTGTTGCTGATTGGCCCACCGAGCCCCGATCGTGTCACGAAATAATACTATGCCAGCCGAGCCTGTGATTTGGAGCAACACTAAATATCTCAATTAGAAGTTATTGTAGGGCCTGGAAATCACCTGATGTGGGTCAGGCCTTTCTCCACTTGGCCGCTAGCGACGCTCGAGACCCAAATTAATACCCCGATCGGGCCCGGTCCGCCGAGATGAGCTGCCAGCGATATGGATGTGGGGCCCATTCGTCCAAGCCATCCCGACCCATCCCAGCCATTCATTCAGCAAAATATCTAGCCCAACCCTCCTCTGACAATTAATTAAAGTCAAATTGATGTTCGGCTTGTTTGGTTTTCAGCACTGGGGTTGGGTTTTGGCTTTTGTCCATGTATCTGGCCGAGACGGCTGTTGCCCGTGGCTGCCACGCGCTCCAAGTCTCAAAGTCCGAGCCGAACTATTTTTATTTCGATACCGGTTGTCAGTTGCCAGTTGCCTGTTGCTGTTGTTGCACTCCACTCGACTCTTTCGATTTTCAATTTCTAACATTTCTAAGGCTGCAATCACACAGCGAAATATGGTTTTAGGCAGGCATCATATTTGAGAAGAATGCATGTTGAAATAATTGAATCAAATCTTAAAAATATTAAAAATATTAAAAATTACGTGATTAAATGATGTTTTCTATGTATTTTCCGAGGTGTTTATATAAAGGAACTTCTTTAATATCCTTTATTATTAAATATTACATAAATATTACATATGTTCTTAGGCTACAATTTTTTCATATAGTTTTTTGAATAAATCAATACTTATTTATATTAAGTTTTTTTTATATAGATTATTTTATAATAAATCCATGAAGAAATTTTGTCATGTATTTTCTGTCTCTGCATTCAAGCGAGTCAAAGAAAGTGCCGGTGACTTTGGGATCGGCTCTGCTCGACTTTGGCTCTTTTTTTGCCGTTTTTTCTGTGTTGCTTTTTTAGTGCTGGCCATATCCGTTTTTGGCTCGATTTATGCCTTGCGATAATGCCAAGCCAACGGGGCAGACAAAACGGGGGACTCACTCAGTTACATCGATATATCGATGACGAGCATCGGCCAAGTGACTGTGATTGGGCAGCTGCGAGCGCCTTGGGTGAGGCGCACTATAAATCGAAAAGATAAAAAGCAACAACAAAAATAAAAATCCAAGAAAAAAGTTTCACTTTCTCAAGAGTTTACAGTTACTCATACATAAATATGGAAGCTTTCGGCCGGCAAAGTTATTGCTCTTTGGCCCAAGCATGAACGACAGCCGGAGCAGAAGAGATGGCAAGAAGGAAGTGGCATTGCAGACGCAACAGGCTCAGAAGCCTAAAGGGTAACTTTGTATCTTTGCAGTACAAAGGAGTCTGAGGCAGTTAAGGGCAAAGGGCACTCAATCCTGGATATCTTGTTGCAAAGATAAACTATATCCGCTTTGTGTTGCTCAAATGTTGAACACGGATTTATAATTAGCTTTAGTTTATAAAAACTTTTTATTTCTCTTAAATGTATTTTTTTTTCAGCTTGGTTTCGATATTTGAAAAATGTTGAATTACTTACATAGTTATTATTTAAAAATATCGATTTAAATATGCACATATCTTAGGCTTCTTGGTGGTAGTATATCCAAGCCTGACAACGAACGTGTCCTAAAAGTCTTATAAATATTTTGATTAGCCTTAATATCTTTGTTAAGAAAAAATAAAAATTTAACTTAAGATTTAAATTCTGTAAAGACTAAATTTAGTGTTTACAAATAAATGATTATAATTGTAATAATAATAAATTAAACCTGAGGAGTTTACTTAATGTTTTCCATAAAACACACCTATCCACTTATCGGATATTATGCATACGCCGCATTGTCCCGCGTTCGTGCAAATTCCCGTTGTGAATTCAATCGACTTCATTTGAATTTCAGACACACTCCCGTTAATGGACAATGACCGCACTACAACATCGAAACACGAGAAGTGTGTGACATTGATAAAACGTCGATTGGATGCAGCAGGTGCAGAAGCGCTTTTACCACATCCGCACCACTGGACACATTATGATTAATGGCCAGTGCCGGCGGAAAGTATTGGCTTAGGTCAGGTGTGAAATTTTCCAGTGCCAGCGAATCATAATCCATTAAGTGGCCCGTGTCAACCCCGCTTGGAACTTTCGAGCGGATCTCTTTGGGCACACTAATTGCACAGGGGACAACAAGACAATGGCCGGAGCAATAAGCAATAACAGTAACAATAACAATGGCTAAACAAAGGCGGCCAGAGTGTAATTTGGACATTGGACCAGCAGCTGCCCAGCTCTAATGGGATTTCTCGAGTATCTTGGAGGGGCGCAGGTTCAATTCGCTGGATTCGCCGGATTCGCATTCGCACTTGTGGCCATGGACATAAATACTCGTACCGAGAGTGAGTTTTGTGGCCGTACCAAAAAACTTTCACTCAAGTTGTTTTCGAGCGGCTGTGTAAGTTGATGTTGGCCGATGTTGTTGGTGTGCTCCTGCCAAAAAGCATGCACATTTCATTATTAATACATCGCATAAGCCGGTCGCGCGGTCGTGACGAAAAGCCATCAACGAGCCTGGACATTGACACTTGGATCAAAGAGCGGAGTCAGCAGACCCGATACCCTGTACTTTCATTTGGGAAAAATACTAAACACACTGGATGGAATTGACCATGTGAAATAATTTTTACTTTTTTGTATTATTTAAATTTATAATTCAATATAGGGGACCAGAATTTGTATCTTTAATTATTATTTCCGTAGAAATCAAACCAGTCGGATTGCGAGCAGTCGAAGCCACTCAGACCATGTAACCCCGATAAAACCGATTCACTCATGCGAAAGTTCACTTGAGATGCTGTTCACTTTTAGAGCGTGCACTACTCAAGGGTCTGTGTGTGGGTTTTCAAGAGCAATAGGCCTTAATTGTCGATTTTAATTGGCCATATCGCACTTGGCCAGCCACTCGAGCGACTCGAGCGGCTCTGGGCCGTTGTGTGCGTTTGATTATGTGGTTGCAGGTCAGCCGGAAATACCGTTTTATCAATCTTTGATTTGGCCGAAGCCGAAGCCGAAGCTTAAGCTTAAGCTCCATGTTCGGCGTGTCATTATCAACATCATCATTGGGTAGTTTCTGACCGAAATTCCATTGAAAGCAAACGAAGAAAGTTTCTCAATGCCGGCGCACACATACCTTGTCATCTTCAGTCACTTGCCAGCATTTCCTCCGCATTCATTGCGAACCAGTTGGTTATGCGCCTTTTTATTTGCCTTAATTTAATTAACAGCGTCGTTTTGAGCGGCCATAAAACGAAAAGAATAGTAGAAAAAAACAAGAGCTGTGGCCCAGCGAGCCAAGAATGATCATCGGCGTAATGATAATCAAGGAAATTTCACTTTAAAGAATGCTATGATCGCATCTCACACGATCGGTCCCCTCGATCGCAAAGCTTGCCCTGCGGCCACTAAATCGTTGCATTATTTATGCCGCAAACTGGGGCACAGCGTCCCAGTATCCATCGTCCAGCATCCAGTATACGGCAGCAAGGGCGTTGCAGCCGCCATTCTGTGCCGCTGCAGCAATTGCGTGAAAGTTGCGGAAGCTGCAAGCCGGGGGCCCCGACAAAAGAAGAAGTTAAAAGTAAAAAAATAAGTTTATCCTCGAAGAAAAAGCGAAAGGGCTTGGGGCCGTACACACGTGCGCCGCCACAGATCGGGCAATAAAAATGCAATTTCGGCAAGTTTCTCAGGCAAAAGGAGGAAGGAGGCTGGCCGTTGAGAAACCCTTTCTCTTTCAAAAGAAAGCGATGGCGGTGCCCTGTGTCGTCTGTCGTATGTGTCTTCGTTTATGTTTAAGCGCACAACTGCACTTGAGGGCCATAAAAGTTATTCACGCGTTATATAATTTTTAACACCGTCGCCGCACAGTGCCCAGGAATTGCTATTGATGATTAAATGTTAGAAGAACTTTATTTTTCGCATTAAAAAACTGAATTTTACTTATTGTAGTGATATTGCTTCTAATTAAGAATGAATTTTTCACATTCCCAATTCCAAGAATCGTTTCCAGTTTTATTCATAGTTTTAAGTATTTTTAAGGCTCTTATATTTCACCATGCGCCAGTTCCCATTTTTCTTTCCCATCGTTGCGACATTTTTTGCTCACACTTTGCCATCAATTATTCAATATAAGCGGCATTTAACGGCAAAGAAATTACATAAAAATGAAAAGAAAAACAAACGCTAATAAATTATTAAATAAATGCTGCAATAAACAAGAAGCGAACACAACACGCCACCTTAAATGCGCATTTCTCATACACTTTTAGTCATTTAAAAGAGATTTATAAAGTTTTCAAAGAAAGAGAGTTGTATGTACATATGTTAAGTAAACAACAATGCAGGAGAAACTGAGTAATGGGTATTGTTTAGAGACAGGACTTTAGTATAATAAAATATAATGTAACAGAGAACAATTTTATTTTTGTATTTACTTCGATTATTTATTATTATTATTTATTAAATATGCTCCTATTTAGTTTAACAAAGATAAGGCCCGTACAAGTCTGTTATAAAGGATCCTTAGATATTGAATTATTTTAACTTTGTGTTAACATCCTGCCAAGCTCACCCGCGTAGCCGATATACCCCTCTTGCATTGTGTGTGAAAACGTCTCCGAGACATCCGTGCTCCGATTTCGCAATGGATGCCATCGTCAGCGTCATCGGGCCATCGAGCTGGGGTACCGTTTTGATTATGCTCGCGGAATTAGATAATTTCGAGTGTGAGCCATATCCATAAATGTTTTATTTTTGGCCTGTGTTTTTCGATTTTCGGCTTGCTAGATGCATATTAGCGCTCCGCGACGCTGGGGCGTCATGGAAAGTGAAAGTGATGCGGCCGATTCCAAGACCGATTCGTGCATTTATAATTTGTATCTCCGGCGGCAGTTGCCAGGTGGGCCGTCGCTGAGGCAAAGCTCGGTTATGCTAATGGGCGTGGCAGGTTTTTCAGCTAAATGATTACAGCATAAACCCCTAATTTGTGTCTACCCGTGGACCTTTCCCTGCGCCGCACCATTCCCAGCGGTGGCTGCAGCCGGAGTTCCCAGCTGCCAGAGCCCAGCCCCAGGCTCGCTCCCTATAATTCCGGCAGGCAGTGGGCCATTAAAGCAGTCATAAGTCATAAGTAAGTAAGAGTGAGTTTGCACATGCCGGTGCAGCGGTGGCCCTGCCACAAGGGGCATTACGACTATGTCGTAAACCCGGACTCGGGAGAATTCTCACATTTGCATGGCCATAAACAGCTGAAAGAAAGTCAATTACCACAAATGCTTAAATGCTCCCTAACATTGGGAAAGCCCCTTATGTTTGCTTTGTTTGACTGTCAATTGCTTTACTAACTCGAAGGGTAAGCACAACTTAAGGGGCGGTGAGTCAGTCGAACAATAAGAGTTAAATAATTAATTCAAAATGTTAGTTTAGAGCAATAAAGCCTCGCTGCCTCGGGGATTTTGAGGTCTGGTCATCTCTGGGGCTGGCAGCTTTTTGTTTTGTTCCTAACTGGGCCAAAGAAGTGACGCCCACTTGACTCTGGGCTGCCGCTCGTACGTTGAAAATAAAGCTATTAAGTGGCAGTTGCAGTTTGTTTTGCGTTTTCACTCCGTGATTGACTGCAGTGCCATCAGTAATATCATTGACATTGTGGGACTTTGTAGCCGCCTCGCTGGTTTTTGTCTGCAGGCTCAAGTTTACTCTACGTACGGGCCCGCGAGCGTAAACACCCACTCGGCGGTAGTGGTAATGGCAATAGAAATGGAAATGGCCATGGCAATGGGAATGGCGATTGGGAGTGCTAGGTCCGGCACTCACTTCGTCATCCGTTCGGGGGTTCATTCATGCGGTTGGAAGTTTGTTAGCTTACATTTTACATTTTCCAGCTGCAGCTCTGCACGCGCCACGGCAGTGAATGTGGCTGTCGTTGTCTTTGGTGAAAAAGGAAAATTTAGCCTGAACTTTCTTTTTTTGTGTACTGCCAGCCAGCCAGCCAGCCAGCCAGCCAGTCAGCCACAATGGCAACTGCGATATAAATAAAATATAAGTACATATATATTCACGCTCCGCTCTGCCCGGCAGTCCCACATTTGGGCCCGCCTTTTGCGGCCTGCAGCAGAAACCCGTTGGGATGTTATGAGGCTCAACTCACTCATCTTTCTTCCAAAGAGTAACCTGTTGATGGGGCCCGCCACAACAATAGAACAATACGCGGTTCACAGGCCTTCTTCAATCCCGATCCGTTGCACTCTGCGCCTCTGATACGGATTTCGAGGGACTTGGGCTGCGAGACTCGAGTCTGGAGGCTGTTAATTCGAGGCCTCCGCGCCGGCGATGTAGTGAAAGTGTCGTTTCTCATCTCGGCTGCGCGGCAGATACTCCCAGCCAGCGAATATAAAATTTAATTAAATGTCAAATAATTTAACATTCGGCGTTGGGGCCAGAACTGCATCCCTACAAGCACTGGCAACAATTGGCACTGCTCTCTGAAGTTATGCATATCCTTGCAGCATGAAATGTAAATACTTGAATTATGTTCTCACCAAGGGACGATTTCCTAGTTCGAAAAATTCAAAACAAAATTTATGATGAGTAAAATTAATAATTTCGTTTTACCTTCAACCATTTTTCTCTCTGGACTATATGCAAAAGATTCACGCAATGCGTTTCGGCCAACGACAGCTGCACTCCTGCCCCTTCTCGTGGCCACCACCCGCTGTCCCTCGCCGTCAGATGCATACGAAATTCGCTTTCACTGGGACAAGCGCCGAGCTGAGCCGAGAGCTTTAGCTGATCTGGAAAAAAGTTTTCACACTGCTCTCGGCCGTCGGCTGCCGGGGACCGATTCATAAGCGCATTTTCATTGCATTTTCACACATTCATAACACTTTTAATTAACTATTTTCAACACTTTCGTGGGGTCCGTGGCACTCGCATCCTGCTCGCGGTCATTTGCCGAGATCCGAGCTGTGAGACCCAATCCACTCGCGTTTCGCCAACTCTCTCGCCTTGGGGATGAGATGATGACTTTCATTTGGCTGGGCTCCTGGTCACCAGTCACTGCTCACTGGTCACTGGTCACCGTCTATTTGCGTACTTTTACTTGTCCCATCCAGTTGGACGGCCAGCGCCAGTTAGTTAGTCAGTTACTTAGTTAGTTAGTCGATGGGTCCGCGTCTGGCAGCTGGGACAGCTGTGGGTCGTGCTACTGGTGTTTGCCAGTCGATAGCTCAGCCTGCTGGACGCCACTCGGCCGTTTGTCCAGTTAGCCAGTCAGCCAGTCAGTTAGCCATGGCAGCTGTTTGTTTTGGCCGCGCCGCATTTGAAAACGCATAAAATTTGCGCATTAAAAGTGAAGAAGGGCGGTCCGCATACCACGCATAGTTCGCAGATGGATCCGCAACTTTCCCTTTTCTGAATGGGGTTATGATAAATATTATTGGCAATGTCACTCGGTTTCGATTTCTAGTCTCTGACTGGGATATGGCATAGATTTTCAGCTCTCAGAACGTGATCAGTTTTTGCGAGTTTCTAATGACCACACAGCGAATAAATAAAATAAAACATAAATATTTTATAATGTCTTTTAGATAACGAATGCTAAAGATTTCTTATTTTGAGTTTTTATCTGAAATGCAAAAAGTTGGTTGTGTTTATTTTTATAGATGGGGAAAATGTTACTATTGCCATTCATAAATATCGTTTCATGATATCCAAACATATATCCGTAAAAACTGTATTTGTCATTTATTGTTTAGGTATAAAGTTATTTCTCACTTGATATCTTTTTTATTTAAATCAAATCTAAATCGAAAATAATAAGAAACCAAAAGATCTCAAGCTAAATATAAACGCTTTGCAGCAAAACTATCTAAAATACTTAAATTATAAATGCATATTAATAATTAGGACTTATTATATTCTATGTTGCATTCACCTTAAGGAAGGTATAGCCTCTTCGATTAACCGTACCTCTGTTCACCTGTGCCACTTCCGCCAGAGGCCCGACTGAGCTTGAAAGGGAAATGCTTTTACTTACTTTTACAAAAAACTCATTTTCAATTAAAGCCCAGACAATTAAGATTACGACTGCGATTTTCGGCACTTTTTGGCCCGCTCTCCGCCCGGTAAAAGTGGCCGGCTGGCAGTTGGTAGTTTGTAAAGGTTGTTATTGGTTTCCCACAGCCAGGAGGCTGCGACTGTTGACAATGTTACATGAACTTCGGGCGAAAGCAGCGCAGCGGCAGCGGCTGCGGCAGCGACAGCTTACAAATTACAGTAACAATGCTTTTCCAACTGCTGGCGCTGCTGCAGCGCGGCCGCCGCCGACCGAGCATTACCGTTGGCCGACCAAACGAAAGACTTAAGCGAGAAACTTGCACGACTAGTTTTCGGAGAGAGCGGGACGAGCGGGGCCGAGAAATGCTTTCGCAGCAGATGAGCATGCCGATGCCGCGGTCGCTGCCACTGCCACTGCCACTGCCGCCGTATATAAGTTGTCGTGTGCGGTGGAAAATTGTATCATTCAATCCTTACCGTCTGAGCAGCTACACGGCAGCAGCAGTCAGCCAAAAATATTCAAAAACTAAAGTTTTCCACCCAAGAGAAAGTGCGTTCGCCGCCGAACTACGTGACAGTGTAGTGGTTCCCCGAAAGGACTATCCAAACAAATCCAAGAAAACCCCGTGCAACGACAAACAAATAACCAAACAAACAAAAGCAAAATGGCAAGCCATAAAATTGTTTTCGGTGTCTTGTGTCTGGCCGCCCTGAGCGCAGCCCTTCCCGCCGAGGAGACCCGCGGCCACGCCCGCAACGCCATCGGCGGCGAGAACGACATTATGGATAGCATCTACAGCGACTGTCTGCGCAAGGACTCCGTCTCGTGCGTCAAGTACAAGCTGTTCAGCTTCGTGGACAAGGTGCTCGGCGCCCGCGACCAATTTGCTCTGACCGAGGGAGTCACCGTGGTCCGCTCGCCGGACGCTCCCCAGCAGGAGGCCGCCCGCTCCATTTCCGGTGACGAGTCGTTCGAGTCTCTGGCCCTGAACCGCATCAGCAGCTTCCTCAACTCGCACACCATCAAGGTGGAGCTGAAGGGCGCCGACATAGTGCAGGCGGTCAGCTCCACTGGCCGTGCTCTGGAGGATGCCTCCGAGTCGCTGTTCGGCTCCAACGATCCCAACGCCCCCGAGGAGAGCCGTGGCAAGAAGAAGAAGGCGGCCAAGATCCTGGGACCCATCCTCGCCCTCGTCGCCCTGAAGGCCGCCGCCCTCCTGCCCCTGCTGTTGGGTGCCATCGCTCTGATCGCCGGCAAGGCTCTGCTCATTGGTAAGATCGCCCTGGTCCTGTCCGCCGTGATCGGCCTGAAGAAGCTGCTGTCGCAGGAGAAGCACGTGACCTACGAGGTGGTGGCCCATCCCCATCACAGCAGCAGCCACTCGACGAGCCACGACTCGTACGGCAGCGGCTACAGCGCCGATGCCGGTGCCTCGTCGGGATCGTACGGCAGCAGCGGCCACGGAGGCTGGGGACGCTCCATCGACGCCCAGGATCTGGCCTACGGTGCCCAGAAGCCCGTCCAGGCTTAAGTCACAGGATCAGCACCCAAATAACTCAAGAAGAACCTGAACACATCAACAGAATCACGAACACAAACGACTTGAGCCTTGGGGCTCGCCCGAGACGCGTGAAGAGAAGCACATTATTTATCGTTCGTTTTAATTAATTTATTAATTTAATTTATTTTATTTATTTCTCCAAGCAATGAAAACGAAAATGAGTGAAGACACACACGCACACGATAATGTTAAAGCAGACAGAATCAAGAATCATAACTCTATTTTAGTTGTTAAAACTGATGAAGCTAACGTTAAGTTTGTAAAAAGAGCAGCCAGCGAGAGTTACCCCACAAGTTGCAAATACTCAGCCTTAAGTCTAAGCTCGCACAGCACTGCCCCGATCCATCAATCAACCGACCCATCACACAACTGTATCTATATCTAATGCTCTATCATCCCTGTCGCTACATCTACGTCTCCCTCTGTTCTGTCTCTGTATCTACGACTACTCTGTCCACTGCCTATACCAAAACTCTGCCGACTGCCATGCAACCGGCGCAACGTACAAATCTTAACTCTACAAGTCTATATCTGTACTCTATACTCTAACTGCTCATCTATGTTCTTCACATGCAATTCTAGTCTTACAATACAACAACATCAGCAAGCATGCCTACTATTAGCTTTAACTCCACTAGCTCTAACTCTATCCTATCTGCATCTCAATCGCTGCCTCTCTTCCTGCTATCCTTCAGCTATCCTTTATTGCTTCCCAGTCTTCCGGTCTTCCGGTCTTCCAGTCTTCCATCTGAGTCGCAGTCTTGGTCATTCGCATGCCATCACTTGCCATAGGTTTTCAAAAAGACACACACGCCACACCAAACTGAACTCATTTTCCGACTACTTCTGTTATTTCCTCACTCGACACTCGACTTCCACTTCGACTCTTCAACTTTCTCATTTCTCCGGGGCTCCGTGCCTCGGACCTCCATCCCGCTATCTAGTATCTACCGTCTCTTTCCGCCGCCTCACTGCTGCCTCTGCCTCTGCATCTGTCACTTTCTAGCGCTCTACTTTCCCGGCACCGCAGCCGAAGCCGAAAAGCACACACAAGCACACACACCTAGTTCATTTTATTGTTAAAAATATTTTTTTGAATATTTTAAACCGCTTACTTAATCGTACTTTATGCATCCGCGCGACTCGACCCCCTTGCCGGCTGGTCTATGGTGTCCGGCCCTCCTGCTCCGTGGACCTAAACAGATTTTTAATGCTTCACTTAAAAATACCTTGTTTATGACATCTGGAGGGCGCCCTGGCCAATGGATCCCGCAAGACTCGAGTCGCCAGCACGTCGTCTACTCTAATTTAAATATTTTAAGCAAAGTCTTACGGCGCTTTCACAACTATGACTCCAGCAACAGTAGTAAGATGATGATGATGAAGAAGAAGCGTAGAAGCTGCAGATGTGGGCTCACACTCATGATAACTAAAGACAAATCACAAAACTCACTCACAAAAGAATGTAAATCCATAGACTACAATACTCCCTCTGTCACACATGCATGTCATTATACAAAAAATGAAGAAAATCAATATACAAAAAAAAAAAAGTTGAAAAAACACACAAGCAAGGAAGATTAATAAATAAAAAATCAATGAAAAATCAAGACAAGTCTGTATAATTTATGGCATACCATCGGGTGAAAGCGAAACGACAAAACTGAAAGCTTTATGCATAATTCCCAATTCCCGGCCGAGATGCCGGCGACGGAGACGAAAACTGGCCGTTGACAAGTCCATCTTTGGTCGAAATGCTTTCATTTCAAGTGAAATTGATTTGCGACCCAGTTGCCCCAGCGAATTTCCGAGATTCGCCCGTTAATAGGTGTAAATAATTATGAGTCCGACTCCGATTTCGACTCCGCTCTGGCTCTGAATCTGGCCAAGACAGGTTAACAAAAATCCAATAAACTGCTGCCCGAAGCGTGCCCCGCTGGCTTCCGACAACAACGGCAGCGGCAGGGGCAACATCGCGGCAACCGACAGTGAAAGTAAACAGTTAGGAAACCGAACCATCAGCCCCGAACCAAGCCACAGCGATTGCAGTGAAAAGTCTTGGAAACTGTGGCGCATGGCCAGGGCCAGCAGAAAAGAAACAAAAAACACAGAAACGTTTTTCAAGCCGCTCTAAATGTGGCTGCCAACGAATGTTTGGCCGAAGACAAAAGACAAGTTAATGCGCATTAATGTTAACAACTCATTTGGGCAGCTGCCAAGCTTGAGCAAACATTGACTGACCACTGTCAGTCTCTCCCTTGTTCCCCGGACCGCTCACTTAATCAAAAAAAAATTACGCTCTGCTGGAAATTATCTCAAAGGTGCCGCTGGGGGCCGCCAAGTGTCAGCGGGAAATTAAAAAACGCTCATTTAGAGGATTTCAAGGGGATTAAGTTTGCTCTCAGCTTCCAGTTTGTATTTAGAGCTTCACATCTAGAGATTTAAATGGAACCTTAAACTTAGGTGAAGAGAAAATCTTCGGATGGAGACTGCTTCAGATTAAGCTTTTCCTTAAGATATGCTAAAAAACTAATATGCATACGAAATGAATTAAAAAGTAACATTTTGTATTTCGCTCACACGCTTCGCCAGTAAAAGTGAATTGAATGCAGAACATATTTCCTTTCCTTTTAGAAAGTACTTTCCATTTCACGCCATACCATAAACGTTTTAAAACTTTAGTGAAACGAACAGTAGCCACAGGTTATTTCCATATTTTCCTATACTTTAGCGGGACTTTTTATAATTATAAAGCTGATTAGCTTTTTCTGTTCTTGTGTTGAAATAAATATGCATTTTCTAGCCGTTATGTTCCACTCAATATCCACAAAATCAATTTACAAAATGGTTAACGTTCTTAAGCGGCGCTCAGCCTATTTTCGATTGAGATACATTTTATTTATGGCCGCTGGTAAACATAGTAGTATATGCAAATCGGCCGACTTAAACGAAAGCCTGAATCGGCGATTTGGAGCGAGCAACGGTTGTGCCGCTAGAGAAATGCCGAACTGGTGCGGCATCAATGCAGCCGCTGCACCACCACTGCACCGCCACCAATTTCACATTCTGAAAAACCAGATAAAAAACCACAAAATTTGCAATAATTCATAAGAAGAGTCGAGCTGGCGGCTGCGGGGGAATAAAAGTGCGAAGGAGAGTCGTGCAGAGTGCCCAATTTGAAAGCAATTTCACTGTCAACGGATCGGAGCGAGGGGCCACGGCTACGGGGGGCTCCAAGTGGACGGGATGCCTGCAAGGGCGTCGTCGCCGCAGCCGTGTGCAGAATGTTCAGCGGAATGAAAACGAGTTTTGGTTCCGAAAGCGGGTCACCAGAACGTAGACTCGGAGCAGTCCCGAAGCCGAGTTGATTGCCGGCCTTGCTGCAGTGCGCTTTCCAGCACAGGGGCTGCCGAGCCAAACGTGCGGAAAAAAGTAGCAAAATGTACGTAAACGCCGGGCAAGAAAGCCCGCCCGACTAATAATATTATTAAGCGCCGTGCACTAATGCCGCTGCCATCATTTTCCGCTCCAGCACGTTTTTCCCACACTCGGCACACAAAGCACGCATCCAAATTTATGATTACACCAATTGTGGACGCAGCTTTGCTCAGCGAGCATTAAATTTACTACTAAGCGCTCTTATGAGCTTTCATTGCCTTTGATTAATTGAAAATTAATTGGCCGCAAGTTTTGGCCGCTCAAGCGTTTCCCCGTCACGCCTGATTTGCTTCTGCCACTAAAGCCGTGGCGGTGGCTAGTGCTGCCATTGCTGCTGCTTCTGCTGCTGCTTCTGCTGCTGCTCTTCATGTGGCCATCGTTAGTGGTCAATATAATTTACGCTATCCAGTTAGCAACAATTCAGCGTAATTATTGAACGGCGGTTGCATCGGCCTCAGCGGTTATGCTGCACGTTGCATGAGGATTTTGATAAGTAGTTCAATTTGCATCATACGAAGACCGCTTAATTGCTTTCAACGCCGTTTTGTGTAGTGATAAGCGGTTCCACCGATGGGTGTACTTAAGCTGCTTAATTTGTAGGTGGAAAAGCTTTAATGCCTGAGTCTAATGACCGAATAAATATAAATAATGAATGACTAAATGAAGTATGCTTTTACATGCAAAATAATCTTAAAAATATCTTCTTCCCTTGTATCAAATTTCTTGACAAAGTATTTATTTAATTTTATTTTATTTTTTAATTTTAAGCCCCCTTTAATGTGCTTAAATCTTGGAAAAAGTAGTAATTATCTTTTAGTTGACTTAATACTATAATTATGAAATTGTTGAAACCCTTTCATGTTCTCCGGCTAAACCAATTTCTATGTGAAACTACTGTATTGACAAATCTCAGTTCACAAGCAACTGCTAACCAATTAGCACTTCTATTAGGTGGAACGCCATCTGGGGATCATTTTGGCAAACAGAAAAGAAAATTTTCAAGCTTTCTTCGCCTTTCGTTGAGTGCCACCGAGTTCGTGTCTTAACTCATTCGTTTCGGTTGCAGCACTTTTTCCTGCAGCACCGCAAAGTATGCAACTGTGTGTTGACTTCGCCAAAGTGAATTCATAAAAAGAAAAGTTTTGACCAAATTAGGTGACGACAGCGAGTGAATCTGCCCCAAAGACTGAAATAAAAAACAATAAAAAAGCCGAATATACATACAGTTGCGGTCTAGTAAGCCAGTTGCCAAGACTGAGAAGAATGGTTTCAGCATTGGCAATGGCAGCGGCAGTCACGCACGAGCTCAATAGCTTAGAACGAACTAAAAAGCGGGAATAATATTGCAAACGAAACTGCATTTTGGAGGCTTTCGCAGCGAAATCACGAAAGTGCAGCTCCACTGGCCAACAACATCTGGCTAATTGCCGTGATATTTAGACTAAGACAAAGTGTGTGTTTTGTGTTTTTTCAATTTCACGCGGCCGCCCGACATGCGATTTGGGCAGCCCGGGTATAAAATGCATACGATCCGGCGGCCAGCACTCAGTTGAGCACCCGAAGAGTAGCGCCCGGCGTCTTCGCTCCAGTTTATGCCTCACCTCCAGAACTGACCAAGGACCATCTCATCCAGCATCGCCGCCCAGCAGCGCACACTCCAGCCATGATCAAGTACGTGTGGCACGTGGCCGCCCTGATGATCGTCTTCTGTTGGCTGTCGAGTGCCAGAAGTGCCAGCTACCAGCACCAGACTCTGAACAGCTTGAGTTCGGCGCCCAAACCGCAGACCAGCAGCCAAGGAACCGGATCCACGGGCATCTGGAAGGACTTGTCGATGGTCTACCGCATCTACCAACAGTGCACGGGGGATAACATGTCCGTCTGCCTCAAGGTCAAGCTGCTAACGGGTCTGGAGAAGGCCTTTCGATCGGCCAAAACCCTCGCGCTAACAGACGGAATTCAGTTCGTCAGCTCCGGCGGAGAGAGCGAGGAGCCAAAGAGGGCGCCCATCAATGAACAGGATATTGAGGCGGTGCTGCCGAGGAGCGTGGATGCCAAAGAGCAAGTTCTGAATAATATGATCCTGAAGCGGTTGAGCAACTTTCTTCAGGACCACACGCTGCAGGTTAGTAATCGCACAAGTTCGGTGTCAAAGGACCTTTTTTAAAGTGATGATAAGTGAAAGCTCAGTAGATCGAAAGATGAATATTTATTATTATGTGATAATGTTACATATGAGAAATTATATTTTACCGAATACAAGGGTTTTGCTTTTACAGTTTAAATAATATTAAACAAATTTTCATTTAAATTTCGTGAATCATAGTTCAAGCCTTGGCTTTTAATTGCACTTAAGTTTAAGAAACTATTACTGATACTTGGCAATATAGAATTAAATTCAAGTTTATGAATACTCCCATCCCCAGGTGAAATTCGACTCGGAAGACAACTCGGTGGAGGGTCGGAAGAAAAAGGAGAAGAAGCACGGCGCCATGATCATGATTCCCCTGCTGCTCGGCGGAACTATGGTGCCTCTGGCCTACGGAGCTCTGGCCATGCTGGCGGGAAAGGCGCTGATCGTGTCCAAGCTGGCCCTGGTGCTGGCCTCGATCATTGGCATTAAGAAGCTGCTGGCCGGAGGAGGCGGTGGCCAGCACAACTCCCACGAAGTGGTCGTGTCCTCGGGCAGCAACTCGGGATGGGGTCGGGACCTAGACACAGCCTACAGTGGCTGGAAGCCGGCGACCAAGGATTCAGCGGGCAGCGCCAAGAGCCTGTGAGCTCGCAAATGCATTTGGGAGAACGGCGAGATGGAGATGGGAATTGGAATTGGAGATTTGAAATTGGAGATTGGAGCTTGGAGTTTGGGGCTTGGAGTGAACCAAAGAAACGATCGCCGCACGAACTGTCTGACTAATGTCTAGTTTAATTTGCCTAATCGATCATTAATTTTACAAACTAAATGTGTGTGTTAGGTTTAAGTAAGCGTTAATTAAATATAGTAAATTCTGCTACACAAAGATCGCTTGAAGATGATTTATTTATGTGGAACGACCGCTTCCAGAATACGAATTTGAATATGAATGCAGGTGTCGTCGAAATGAGCTCACGTGCGTGCCAAAAACGACACAATAGTGCTTTGCTTTCTACGAAATTCAAGTAAATTCAAGCCTGCAGATATGGTGGAAATAATAGCGTCGCAAGGAGAATTCCGAGAAGGAAAATTACTATTATGTAACATATATATGTACCATATATACATGGTAACTGCGACTATTGTTCCTTTCAAGGAAAAATTTTAATTAAACACAACTGGCTCACAATATTTAATTTTGCTTGTGCTGCCCCAGAGTCCAATGCAATATTCATAGGTCAAAAATGCCTCAACACTTGCCAAGCTCCCCGGCTCTCCTTCTGTCCATTGTTGCGGCTGTGGCCCACTCGGTATGCGACAATTTCACTTTTGGCCACTGCACGAAATATTAATGAGCAGCAGCCGAGTAGAACATTGAACCGGGCTAACGACACTCCCAGGCCTTTGGTCGTGGGTGCCCTTTCCTGGGCCCCGCACACCACTGACGTCATCCGGCTGGGACTTTCATTAATTGAAAATTACCCAAGCGCACTGGGGCAGCGGCATGTAAACACCGGGGTGGAGCTGCAAACTAAAGGCGGAGCTCGGCTGAAATCCGGAATTCCAGCCAAGCGGAATGAAAGTGAAACTTTGAAAAGGTGTCAATTTTAAAGATGCCACTGAAAAGGGTTGTGGTCGGGGCAGCGGCGCCGCGGCGGGGAGTGTTTGCCTTCAATGTGAGATGCTCTAAGTTCGGCTTTATCCGCAGACCGAATATTCGCATGCCGATTGGGGTCAGCCGGCGAAAGGGACAGCACCAGCAGTTAACTTACAAATTAATTGTGCACACTCAATTAGGTGGAAGCCAGCGGATTTATGGAAAATATCCGGCTCATAACGTCTGCCATAAACTGCCAAATGGCACTGGTTAACTAGCACTGCCTTCCAATTAAAGCCCTCTTACTCATCTCTCCAAGTAAGAGTTTAACTACAAAAGTGTTATTGCCGGGCTCTCGACTATTTAAGTTTCTTGAGGATTGCCACATTGCATCATACATTGTGTGCAGAGAGTTTAAATTATATAAAATGGCATCAATGGAAGTTACTTTCGTTTGAGATTTAACAAAACAATTCGACAATTTACTGCCCTTTTTAAGGTATTAAACATTTTGGATTCAATTTAAAATTTACTGTTGAGCCTGGCAAGGTTAAACATTTCAAGGAAACATCTTTACTGAGATCCTTATTTAGATAAATGATATCCGTAGGGTATTGGACGGGCCATCAAGGAGCCACACACATCACAGCGTGACAATGGTAGTCACATCCATCTATGTCCACGTGCAAGGCATTTACATATTCCATCAACGGATTTTGGGCTCATGTTGCCGCTTTGGATAATCGTCTACCAAGCGCCGTAGTGGCTTTGCATCTAGATGCGAGTGTTTTTGTTACATTTCTTTGGTTTTTTCTTCAGTTTTCTGCTTTCTGGCGTGTTTTCTTTGGGCAGCATGCAAATCTGCGGCTTAGCTTTCTTTCGAGGCACTTGTCTAATGCGTAAATTACCCGGCAAACGATGAGCCGATGGAACAACGCCGAACGCTGAACGATGAAACGAGAAGCGGCCAAGACGTGTGGCAATTTTCGAGTGCCGCGAATTAAAGCGACATAATGCCAATGAAACTCTCGTGTTCGAGTATAGCTGCCGTGTCGCTGCGGCGGGGTCTGTGCCGCTGTCGACGATTGGATTGGCATACAAAACTGCAGATACATTATGCGAGATGCTTGCTGGAGGCAAAAACAAACACATAAATAAAAAGCAAAATTAAAGTGAAATTTTTTCTACCAACCGCCGCCACACCGCTAACAAACTAGTTAATTTTCTATTTTACTCCAATTCAAGTGGCGGTTTGCTTTCGACCACCGGCCGCCATCTTAAATGGTGCTCTTGATTAACCACCCACCGCCCACCCCGTCACGTGTGCGAGTGTGACGGTGCGGCGGTGTGGCGGTATGACGGCGTGACGGCGTGAAGTGTGTGTGAGCAGGTGCAATTTGAAATGAAACCACCACACTTTCTGCTGCACCCGAGATTTGCGCACTGCTGAAAGTGTGCCATCATTAGGTGGCGCCTCAAAGGTCTCCTTAATTCTGCAACAAGATTTACGACTCATAAACTGATCTTTATAGTTTTTCAGCTAATAACATACACATTAAACCTTTCATTTCTATTTAAACTATGTATGTATCTTGAGGTAGGTTAATATTTTATGATTTTACTAGATGGAAAAAAATAAAATTAAGTATTATGCATATCCTTTATTTTCACACTATTTCATATAATATGCAGTTCAATCTCAAACCTATAAGAGTTGTTGATTTGCGAACAGCGCGATTTATTTCATGGAGAATCCAGCTTATTGCCTTTAAATGAGTTCTATAATACAATGAATTTTTTTAAATGTATACTCTTCGCATATTTTATTAGTACATTACAATTAAGTGCGAATTATTAGGGAGTTATTTGGCCAGATTTAGATTATGCAGCGCCTTCCCAGAGGCTGGGCGAATAATGCATTGTCACAACACAATTAGCCTTCTCGCATTGGCCAGCAACAATAGCAATAGCAACAGCAACAATAGCTAACTGCCGCTTGAGTGTGTTGACAAACAACAACTGCCTGTTTGCCAGCCAGCTCTGCCGGCTTCTGCGGCGACTGCGACTGCTCACGCACACCTGTACCCGTACCCGTACCTGTCCCTGTCCAGGTATCGCTCTGCCCCGACTGGTGCTGCGGCTACTTGGACTCGCGCACTGGGAACTTCGGCTGCAGCCTCAGGCATCGGCCGATGCGCCTCATCGTCTTCACACTCGTCGTGGTGTTTATTTAAATTCTAAGCTCGGCTACTGTTTCGGGACTGCGGCCGGAGGAGAGGCGGTGCGGGCAGTGGGATCAGTTGCGAGCGTTAAAGCGACAACGGCGTGGTTGTCGTATGCGACTATGGTCGTTGCCGCTGCCGACGCTGCTGACCGACCGGCGCTGCTGCCGCTCTGCTGGCCGGGAATAAAACTCGATCCGCGTGCGTCTTCTAGCCACAGTTATCCGGTTGCCTTCTGACCGACAGATCGAACACGCCAATCGAGCGCAGTGCACTCAATCAAGTGAACAGACATCCCGCATCGCCAGGAAGTGGCAGGATACCTCCGATACGTCCGATCCAGTGTTTAGTGCTTGTGGATATATATAACAAACCGTCGAAATCATGCTTAAGTTTGTGTGCCTGTTCGCGCTGATTGCCTCCACGGCAGCGGCCGCCTCGGAGGCCGACAGCCTGCTGACCAGCGCCCTGAAGATGGTCAAGGACTGCGGCGAGCGCTCGATGGTCTTGTGCATGAAGGTAACGTTCGCAGTCGCTCATTAGCCAGCTTGGCCCAATAATGTCAATGTCCCATCCCAAATCCCAAACCCAAAGGAGCGGGCCCTGCACTACTTCGACACCGAGAACGGAGATGTGCGGCTCACCGAGGGCATTGCCCTGGTAAAAACCGATGACATCCCAGTGGGTCGGTCCCTGAACGATATGCAGCTGCCGGAGGAGGTGGAGGCCCGGGAGGCCGAGGTGGATTCCCTGCTGGTGGAGCGAGTGGCTCGCTTCTTCGGCACCCACACACTGCAGTTCAAGGTGCCCAAGGACTCCATCCAGGACATGCAGCGCGCCCTCGAGGAATGTGAGTACCCAGCAGATCCCACATAAATTACTCTTCTGGTTCGGCCGACTCGACTCAGTGACAACTCGTTGCCAATGTTGCCAATTTGGGTTAGTAATGCAAGCGACCAGTTCGGGCAGATGGCTCCAGCTTGCCAGCAGCGGCTCCCGCCGCAGCGCCAGTGGAAATCCTGTTTTCACTGTTAAGTTGATGCCATATCGAGGTCATCCTGTAGCGGTGCATTGGCAGCTGGTTATCTGGTTATCCGCCAGATAGTTGGCTATTAATTGCACTTTAGTCAGCCAGTTAGATAGGCTTACTTTCTTTTTGTGTGAGCCGCGCCGAGCCGGTGGCTGCAATTTCCGATTTCTAAACGCAGCCACATAGAAAGCGGTCGATCCTGTTCGCCAGCTAATTATCTGTGCTCCAGTTGCTAATGAGCGGTCGGCTTTGATCCAGCGAAAGTAATGTGCAAATGCTAATCTGCCCAACTCACACAAATCCCCATCCATCCATCCATCCGTCTGTCTTTCAGCCCGTGGCAAGAAGAAGGAGAAGAAGAAGTACCTGATGCCGCTGCTGATGCTCTTCAAGCTGAAGATGGCCGCCCTCCTGCCGCTGGCCATTGGCTTCCTCGCCCTGATCTCCTTCAAGGCCCTGGTGATCGGCAAGATCGCCCTGCTGCTCTCCGGCATCATCGGTCTGAAGAAGCTGCTGGAGTCCAAGAAGGAGAACTACGAGGTGGTGGCGCATCCGCACTACGAGCACGAGCACAGCTACGGGCGCTCGCTGCAGCAGGACGATTCGCAGGCCCAGCAGCTGGCCTACGCGGCGTATAAGCAATAAGCCAAAAATCGCAGAACGCCGAATGCTGAGGCAACCATCAGTGCAATACTCGGAGGGCCGTCTAATTTATTCTATTTATTTAATTTATTTGTATAGCATATGTAGTTCATGCCAGGCTTACACACATAAGGCGCCATCAAAAGAAAAAATGAAAAAGAAACCGAAAACAGAACTTGACCCCACAACCCGTAGCAACTAAGTATGAGAGACAAAAATCAGGGGGTGGAGCAGGGGTTGGCCTTGCGTTGCTTAATCTTAAATCTTAAACGTAATCACTTTGGTATTAATACTCAGAGCTTTACTATTGACTTTACGCTTAACTTAACTCAACTCAACTCTAAAACCAAACTAAACTAAACTAAACTAAAACTAAACTGCTTAACTTTGCGACGCTGCTTGGCGCAGGCCAACGCCCCTAGCCACGCCCCTCCCCCACAGACACACGAATCAAATCAAATAAAGTAAAATAAAAGAAATGCCGCATTTATCTCAAATTCGAACCCGACTCCGATCTTTTGCTGTTCCAACCATGAAATATCACTCATACGCCGCGTATGCGTCGTCCGCCGGCGAAATGCTTTCACTCTTTCACCGAAACGAAGAATAAGGCGAACGAGGCCAGCGATATCAATTGCATGTGCGACACACAAAATCACAGAGCAGTGGATTTCACTTGCGGCAGCCAGGCGTGGAGAAGCCTCAGCTCCAGCCGAAGCTATGGCCTCGGTCAGTTATCGCTGGGCTGTATCCGATGTCGCTCCAGAAAATGCACAGACACACACACTGCCGACAGGCAGGCAGGCCCACATCTCGGGAAAATCTAATGAAAGTTGCGACCTGCTTTTCATTTTTGCATTCGCAGTGCAACACGTACGCCCAGTAATTCCAATTCCCCCCACAAATTGGGTGTGTGGATGGATGCGAACGTGAAGTCGTGCTCCAGACTTGGGAGCACGCCCCGCAGCTGCAATTTATGGCCGTTGGCAGTCGGCATTCGGCATATAAATGGCCAAACCCGACAAAACGGTCAAAATGGCCAAAAGGTCTGATGAACGCCTCGTATATCTTTTTTTTATTTTTTGTTGTAACTATTTGTAAACAACTGCAGGCAACTGGCCGTGAATTTCAAGTATCGGCGGTGAAAGTGTTTATTAATACAATTTCTTTTTTTGTCGCGGCACTTGCAATTGGAAATTTATTGACTAGCGGCCATTAAGCGGACTCACATTGTAGGAATTATTTTCTTAATTTTATTATTAATTTGTTATTTATTAAAGATTTAACTGAAAGGTCAGTTAAAGTGCAACTAAATTAAGTTTTGATTTGATTGACTAGAAATAATGTACAGTTTGATAAAGACGAACAATGAATGTTTACTTAGTTTGATTTTTATTTATGTCCTTAATAGATGTTATGTTAATAGTTAATATTGGATTTACCTTATACGTTTGGAATTTTTAAAATATATAAATGCTTGTGAGTAAATCATATTCCACACCAGTATAAAATATACATAGAAAAATATAACATTTCAAAGTCAACACCAAGTTCTCTTCACATTTGATTTTCTCAGTATTGAAAATTCAAACTTTAACAAAATGACAAAAGTTTTCGTCTAGAACCGCACACAGATTAAACAGTAATTCCAATGCCAAAAGTCGCTGAAGTTTGTGAAGGTGGAATAAATGATTTACGAGGAGTGTCATTTCCCTGGAAGTTAATCCCCTCTCGCCACCAGTCTGCTTCGTTTCGTTAGCGAAATAGGCAAGTTCCTCGCCAGCGGTGTCTGGGTGTCAAGGTGTTAGACACTACCCTTGGGGGATATTCAAATTTTTACACCCGCAAAAGACCGCGAAATACCTTACTGATGTTGTTATTGCAGTGAAGTGCCGTGACGTGCTGGCATCACCAAACCTGAATTCGAGCTTTTACTGGCACCGCCTGAAAGTAGGCAAACGTTTCCCTAAGAAAACTCAAGAGGATTATGTCACAAACTTTCCGTACTCCTTAGCAGGGGATTAATATCGGTTCTATATCGCTTTGACGAAGGTTTAGCGATGTGAAGGTATATAATAAATAATTTATATAATAAATCGTAACAAGAACCTGATGGATTTATTTAAAATTTATGTCTGCAAATAAGATAACACTTGAATTTAAAATTCCCTGAGGTCAAAACCATAATTTTTACAACTAAAGAACTGAGAGTTATGACGGCAGTCTGCCAGTCTGCTACGATTTAAGCTAACCCCTTTTTCAGCTTGTTTGTTTCCATAATTGACTTGCAGCAATTTACCAGCTTGGCTGTGTAAACGATGGAACATTTCTGTTAATTCTCTAAGCATCTCCGTTTATTTAATTGACTGGCATTAGCAATGGTAATTGTAGATTTTCCGAGGGTCCGAGCGAACGGTGGCGCCCGCGTGGGTTTCATAATTTTTGTGGAATAACAATAACCCATTGCATAATGGTCGAGATGTGCGAAAAATTGGCCACAAGTCGACGCAGCTTTGGGTCGTGTGCACTGACCATGACCATGCCGGCTAAAGCAGTGGCAACATTGTTAGGAGCAAGAAGGCGGAGAGCGTCGGTGCGCCACTTGGCGTTGATGTAAAGCTATTTCCGTTATTGGGCCATGTGCAAAAAGCTGCGAGTTACCGGAATGGGAGTAGATTTGGCCAAAACAGAGTTGATTATTGTATAACAAGATGAAGGTATATAATGCAGGGGTCAGTTGGCCAGCGGGCTCAGTAGAGGTCCAAGCACTTGACCAACATGTCGCCTCTAGACTCGCTTCTGCTCCTAATCAGCTTCCTTCAGCTGAGATCCGCGGTCGGCAGTGACTTCTCCGCAATGAGTTCCGAGTTCAAACAGTGTGTTCGCGGTGCCCAGCAGCCCAAGTTGAGCGAGTGTCTGGGCCGGTCAGCCCTGAACTTTATCCAGCGATTGGATGAGAGCAATAATGTCAGATTCGTGGAGGATTTCGTGACAGTGAAGAGCGAAGCGCCGGCGGTAAGGTCGCTGGCCAATGTTCTCGACACAGATCCGGTGGACTTTCGCGGAATTTTGGAGAACGCCGGTGCCGTGATGGGCCAGCGGAGTCTCGAGTGGCACATGGACGGATTGTACCCGGGTCTTATGTTCAAGATCGGGCCCACGGCGGACGCGAATAGTGTGGCTGAGTTCGTGCTCGATGGAGCAGGGCAAGGGGAACGGCAGTTCGGCTTTGAAGAACCAACGACGGGTAATAAAAAAATATATTTGTATGAGATAAAAATAGCGGCTTTTAAATTTGTGTATTAATATTTTTTTTCAGGCCGACTGCTGGCCAAGCAATATTTGCTTCCGTTTCTCCTTGGCCTCAAGTTTAACCTGGTGGCCCTGGTTCCCCTGCTTTTTGCAGGCATCTGTCTGCTACTCAAAAAGTCATTATTCCTGGTCAAGTTGGCGGTATATGTGAGCAGCTTCCTGGGACTCGGCGGAATAATGGGCTCCTTAGGCGGTTTAAGCGGCGGAGTGTTTGGAGGCGGCAGTTTCGGTGGTTTCGGTGGCTCCAACTTCGGCTTCGGTGGCGGTTTCCCTGGCCACCGACCAGTGGGTCATTTTCCGGGGAAAACCACAGTTTTTGGCCACGGCGACGAGCTGCATCACCAATACGATGTGCACGAGGCGTCACCGTACCGTCGGACAGAGCGAAAAGTTCGATTCGAGCAACCGCGAGTGGCAGAAACACCGGCTCAAACGCCTCCAGTTCATAAGCCCGTCCATAAGGCACCAACTGAAGACCGCTTCTATGACTTTGAGAACCAACGGAGACCTAGCAATAAACTACACGCAGCCAGTGTGGAGCAGGAGGGAGATCTTCTGATGCGAAACTTTCAGGATGCCAGTGGCATGAAAGGCTGGCAGGCGGTGGACGTACGGTCGCTGTAGGTCTCACAGTATTCACATTCGCATAAGCCTTTTGAAATTGAGTCACAATATCTAGAAAATATAGAATAATTTATACGAAAAACTCTACTTCGGAGCACTACTCAAATCAAAGCACATCGGTACATATTTCGAGGACTTGTTGGTGAGAGTATAATTCTGGCAGCAAAACTAGACTAACTCATTAGAGTTAGCTTATTTGGGGGAATAACCTTAAAACCGTAACCTACTTTTTTAAACAGAATGCCTGAAGCGTACTGCAAGAACTTTTTCTATGAGAAAGAACCTTAGCTTATGTATTTTAATAAATATTATAGTATAACAACCAATGCAACTTGTTTTATCTAAAGTGAATACAATAATAGTTGTTTATTTTATATTGCACTTTTATGTTTTTTTATGCCATTTAAGATATCATCTCTTTATTTCGGCTTTCCGAAGTGAGACCGTATCCTTCCCTGCTCTTTAAATTAGAAAAATTCGATAAATACTTAAGGACATAAGAACAAACTTTTATTACATATCTTAAATTATATTTTTTGTCAGAGTGTGTTTATTCCATAATTAAACAGTACCGGTGGTGAAGTGGTTTCCCCAAAAGGAAAGTTTACTTAACCGAAAAAAGAGTGCGATTCGGTTTCAGTTTTCGTGAAGTCAAGGTTCAGCGAGCCGCCTTCTGAAAGCTTTTCTATTTCTATTTGATTCCTATCGAGAGTGCAGTGTCGTGCTTTGACAAGCGTGTTAATTGCTGTCCCCGGAGCAAGATCGGGGCAATATAAATAGCTCAGTGGAGCTGCTGCCTGGGTTATTTGTGGTTCAAATAGCGTTAAAAGAGGTTTTTATTAGAGTGAAGTTGATGTAACTTGGAAAATGTGGCGTGGGCTTGTGCTGCAGTGTGTGCTTCTCCAGGGCTATTTGGTCCTAGCGCTCGGCCAGAAGGAAAACGAAACCGTCTCCGGGGATACATCGATTTTCCACTGGAGTCCCAGGGGACTGGGCCAGATCATAGCCCAATGCCTGGGCGGCCAGGAGATGTGGGAATGTTTGGCCACCGAAAGCGAGCGACTGGTGGATGCTGCCGCTCGGGATAACAGCACCTGGCAGATCAGTGATTACCTGAGCATTGAGCCGCAGGCCGTGCAGGAGAGCAGGGGGCGGATGGATACGGGATTGGCCGGGAAGCTACTGGAGCTGGTCCAGGGAAGGGCTCTGCGAGTCAAGCTTCCGCGACAGCTGACCATTTCCAATGCCATCGACGACTTTGGCAGTGAGCTGGGCCTTGATCAAGGTACTTATACCGTAGATGATAAGGTCGATAAGTTGATAGGAGGATGGGGTAGCTTCGAAGTGCTTGCAGCCACCCCAGACAAAGATAAAGATAAGGATAAGGATAAGCAGAAGAAGAAAAAGAAAAAGTCTAAGAAGAAAAAGAAAAAGGATAAGGATAAGAAGAAGAAGAAGAAGAAGCCTAAGAAGAAGAAAAAGAAAAAGAATAAGCATAAGAAGAAAGACAAATATAAAAAGAAAAATAAAAACTGCTCCAAAAAAACAGGTCGCAAAAAGAAGGACAAAGACAAGCACATGGCCATGATGGGCGGCATGATCATGATGGCCACCCTGGCCCAAATGTTCCTCGGCAAGGTCATCCTCATCGCCGGCTCCGCCTTCATAATGGCCAAGATCGCCCTGGTCATATCGCTGCTGGTGAGTAGATTCCCCACTTAGAACAGTTCCGTCCAAATTGTTGGCGCTACGCCTCTCTCCGCAGGGCAGTCTAAAAAAGGGTTCGACTGGACACAGTGGTAGTGGACACGGCGGCGGCGGTGGCGGCGGCACGGAGCACGTGGTGGTTCACTCCAGTCACGAGAGTGGCTGGCACCGCAGCATGCCCACCCACGACTACGCCTCCTCCCAGCTGGAGCAGGTGGAAGAGCCGCCATTGGGTGGCCCCATGGAGTTTTACCAGGCCTACCAGATGGAGCCGCTGAAGCGCCGCCTGCATCAGGCGGAAACTGATCCCCAGCATCCAGTCCTGGAGGCCACCAAGCCCACACGTGGCTTTCTATAGTCTTCCACAAGAATAATCCTAATGTGTCCATACAAGTGATTACACACATTAAACTTGAGAGCAACTAGAAGTAAGACCACTCTACGACTAAGACGAGTTTGTATTGAATATTTATTAAAGCTGTTGTTATGCTGCTACGGGAATTATTTAATTTGTCAATATCCGAATTACTTGGATCGTTTCAAAAATTAACATTTTCCAAAGAAACGCTTCATAAGAAGATGAAACTAATCTAATCTCCCAGTAAGTGACACATTTTAAATTATTTTCTTTTAATGCTCGCTCTGTGGTAACATATTAACTATGATAACTAAACTTAAACTGGAGGGCTGTCGAGTATAAATACAATTTGATATAGATTGGACTAAGTGGGGCTGCTGTGGGATCTTTGGATCTTTGGTTGTAGAGCTGCGGACCCGTGCTGACCTTATCGCGACCCCTTGACGGCGGAGGAGGCGGTGGCGCCCACCTGGGGCATCCAGGCCTGGTAGGCCTTGTCCTGCATCATCATCTCGTCGTCGATGCTGCGGTGGTAGGAGCCGCCGTCGTGGCCCGTGTCGTACTCGCCCTGGTGGCTGGAGGAATAGGTGTGGCTCTGCTGCACCTGCGGGTGCTTCACGATCTCGTAGGTGGTCTTCTCGCTTTGACCGGCCTGGCCCACCAGCCTCCTCAGGCCAATTATAGCACTGATGATCAGGGCTATCTTGCCCACGACCAGGGCCTTGCCGGCCACAATGGCTATCGAGTGGTAGGCCATTTTCATGATGGCGGTCTTCAGGAGAACGGCGGCGATGAACGGGCCCAGATACTTCTTGTCGTCCTTCTTCTTGCGACCCTCGCTCTCGCCCCTGCTGGCGGGCAGGAAGTACCCCAACAGGTGCTGCAGCCAGTCCTGGCCATTGCGCTCGCCAAAGCGCAGCAGGCGCGGCAGATTCACCTGCAGCTCGTGGCTGTGCACAAAGTTGAGGAAGCGATCCAGGAGTAGGGCGTCCAGGCTCTTACCAGACATGTGTTCCAGGTCGCGGTTGCTCAGCTGGCTCTCCACCAAGCTGGCGCGACCACTTCTAGTGTCCTGGGCGAAGGACTCGCGCCGCACCAGACTCACACCGTCCACAATGCCCAGCTGCGGCACCTTGAGGGCGCGGCCGAGGAGGCGTACTCCCTGAACCTTGCAACACCAGAAGACGTCCTCGCTGTCGGCGCACTGGCCATACACGTGGCGCACCGTACGAAGCAGGCCGTTTTCCGAAGCGTTCGGACTCGTCGGCGGTTCCAGCGCTCCGAAGGCTTGAACGGCCGCCAGCAGCAGGGCGATGAGCAGACCCAGGCGCGAATCCATGCTATAGCGTGTCCCAATCCTTGTGATCTCTCGCTCGTTTGTCGCTCCGTCAGCTGTCTCGTGCGGTTGCAGCTGCTGGAGAATCTCTTGGCCAACTGATCTTCTGCGCCAGTTTGTCCGCCAAATTTATACACTTTACCTTGCCACAATTAGCCAGGCACCCGTTGCAGCCAGTTTTGCCTGGGCTGATGGCGGTGATGCACTCTGAGAAACGATGAGTACTCCTTGTATTGTTTTTACTCTAGTCGGATAAAACACTTACAAGTGGGAGAATATGAACTCGAAGCTTGGAAAGTGATAGAGAGAGTCTTGTATTTAAAGCAGATATTTTCTCCGAGTGCAACAATAGCTGGTGGCTATTTAGAGCGTAGTATGCATGATGAGTGCAGGCAGCAGCTGGGGATTGCCTGCCAGCCACACCGAAGGCACTAAAGCAAAGCTTCGCTGCAGATTTAGTGCATTCGGCAGGCCGGCTGTCGGGGGCCAATTTCATTGCTCATTGCCGTAATTAGCAGATCTCGGTCTCGGCAATTATTCCACTCTTTATATGCCCGGCTCGGCTCATTTTATATATTTTTGCAGCGCCTTCGACGCCCACTTTCATCGGCAAGCCGAGATACAGCCGTGGCTCTCCGCTCCTACCAGGCTTTCGTTTGCACACGCCAAGATTCGGGCATACATATTTATTAGGCAAGCGCATCGAAACCGAAATTAATGCGGATTGCCGTGGAATTATAGAATCGCAGCGAGATCTGTCGCCAGCAGGAGGAAAGTTAATGAAAGTGCCAGAAGTAGCTGCGAATTATCCTAGAACGAATCGAAGAATATTGGATGAAGCATGAAATTACTTGGCATCAAGGATATTAGCTGGTTATATTTCCACCAATTAAGCTGTTGATTCAGGCAAGAGGAGAACAAAGCTGAAGTAGTCCATGAAAGCATTCTAATTTAATCCCAATATTATTCATAAAAACTCTGATTTCTGGGTTCTAAGACAGCAATTACATTTAATGACCATACGTTTATTTCCATCTAAGCATTAAGCAAATGCATCTAATCGTGAAATTAATGTTGTTGCTTATTTGCCAGATGAACTATTTGACCAAACAATAAATTACTTAAGTCCAGTGTCCTCCTTTTAATTGAAAAGCGTAGAAGGTAACCGCAAGGACTGTGTCAACATTTGAAAACATAAGCACGAGCAGCTTATGCTAGTCAATTGGATTATTCACAGCTTTTACCAATAATTTCCAACAGCCAACTACACATGTGCAAATAGAAACTAATTAAGTTTTATTGAGTTCCCGGCAAACAAGGAGATGAGTGGGATTTAATTTTAATCATATTTTAGTAATGCAGTTACGGAGGTCTGGAAGGTTGGTGTCAGCTAAAAGTTTCAATTTATTTCCCGACAACAAAGCATATAGTTAGGTATACTTTTCAGATGAAGCTCTATGTGAACCAAAAGCATAATTTCAGGCTGCCTGCAGAAGTGCCCAAGTTTGGCCCACTCATTTCGGCAAGTGTAGCAGCTGAAACAACAAACAGAGCAACACCTCCGCTGCGTCTCATGCATAATTTATGCTCGACGCCTTTCATTTATGAAATATTAATTAAAAAAGCCGAGCTGACGAACATCTAATGATGGGATTTGCGAGTTTATCGCGCCGAAACATGCCGCGGATCCGCCGTCACGAAGAGTGTTTTTCATTTCTAGCGGGAAAGTGCATATCTCTGCATAAGTTTCGGTTCGTTCTACAAACCCCAGCACACACTGCCGGAGGATGGACACAAGCACCGCACTCTCCCAGTACGAGCGTTCGAATACCAATGCGAATTCGACAATGTACAAACAAACACTTGCCGATGCATAATCCGCCGGCGATAATTTATGATAATTCACGTTTTGGCTCACACGCAATCCGACTTTCCACAAACCATCCATCCAGCATCGCGCATCCATCGCTAATAGGCCGAAAATGCGGGGCCAACTGTCAGGTAAAAAGCAACCGATGCAGCAGCCCGCAATTTGCAGTAATTGGCATTTTGTGTTAACAGCGAGCAAACAACCGAACGCTTAGTGATCGAAGCCAATTGTTGTCCGGCACTCAGAGAAAATGGTTCTAACGTCTAGATACCTCATCTTTGGATATGAAAAAGCACAGTCAATGAACCATATTTATTCCATTAATTCCGCTGGACTTTAGGGCTTCTAAATTGAAAAATTTATTAAGACGAATATTTATTATTTAATTAGATTAGAAAAATACTTCTTATTTTGTAGCCAGTAGCCTTACATATTTAATGGTTAGGTCGCTAGCTCTCCAGAAGGTTTTTAAATAAAAATATTAAAACTCTTAATTTAAAGTTCAAATTTGTATTTCTCTTTGGTGTTCTTGTGAACTTCCTTGCTAGCAGCACTGATCCCCGAGTCACTCGAATTGTTTCACTTTACAATACACCCACCATATATTTTCGCAGTGCAGCAACAAATAAAGGCCCAGCAAACCTGGCCAAGATCAGCCTGAAACTTTTCCCCGATGCCCACGCGATTTATTTAGCCTTTGTCTCCACGTTCGACTCAAGCTCAATAAGGCAGAATACACAATTCTGCGGCTGGGAACTCGTTCGCCACCAAAACAATTGCATAAAGGAGAAGCTCTCTCGGGTTTTGTTTTGGTTTTTCCATCGCTGGCGAACTTTTCACTTTCACTTTGCGTTGACATCCGAGTCGCCCCCGCCAAGAAAACTACCGAGCCTGGGATCTGAGGCTGCCTGGGACACAGGTTGCGATGGCCGGAGGCCCAAGCGGAGTTGCAACTCCCACTCCGAGTCCCAGTCCAAGTCCCTGCCCCTGACCCTCTCCTCAATCAAATTAAGTGCCGCGGGCCAATTACGTTTCACTCTGACCCCCGACAACTGATGAACTGCACTGCAGCGCGGCGAGGAAAGCCGGACCGTGACTATCTGATCGGATCGGCCGACTGGCTGACTGCCTGCTGTCTTGATGAATTTATTATACGCTTGTCGCAAGCATTTTCCTTAAATTATACATTCGTTTGTTTGTCTTGGCCCTACACAAAACCATTTTCACTTGCCCTCGGCGAGAGAGAACACGACCGCGAGTCGATTCAATTTACTGTCTAATATTTCTCTTGTAAATCTCCTCTGCAGACTTGCAAAAAATACATTCTGCGGCAAATTTCAATTTCGTTTGGTCACAGGCCTGGGGGCCAGCAACAAGGAACTCACTCGACGAGTCGCAGTTATTTTTATTTCGGGAAATTTGGAAAAAGCTGCTTTGCATTTGTTTACCCTGGAAATTAGCGGCTAAACCCTCCAGGCGTGGGCTTGTCGTTGTTATAGCATACTTTGTGCACCGAAAAATATTAAGTTAAGATGGTAATTGATATTTTATGTTACAATGAGTTTAAGGGTCGTTAATGAAGTTCATGGAGTGCTAAGAGTAAATTTATAAACCATAAAGAATTCTTTGGAATTAGTAAATTAGTACAAAAAGTCTAGAATAAAATATGATATGATATTATATCCAAAGTACAGAGCTTCCATATCAGACAATGATACTCTTCCTCCTCCATTTATCCGCAAATTTCTCTCTGTGCTTGGCTCGAAATCCGCCAGTTTATAAATACATCTCCGGCGTAATTTAATCCACCGTATGACACTCAATTATGGCGGCACCTTAAGAATACTCTGTCAGTGTTTTGGGAATTTCGCACTGCATATTTGCGGTGAAATTCGAGGCTCGTTTCGGCTCAACTTACCGCGACTAAGGAGTCGGTGATGGAGTCGGAGATAGAGCTAGAGTCCCCTATGAATGACAAGGCAAAGTTCACAGCCATGTTAAATGCCAATCAAGATGGCTGGACGCAGGCATCGACGCTGGCCGCTGGTGGAGTCGGCATTCGGTCATCAATCAACGTGGCATGCCACAACGGCAACAGGCAATAGGCCGCAATAACAACTTTGACATGGCCGGCGAAGAAAGTGCTGTGGCAGGCAAGACAAGTGATTCTGCAGACATCCCCAAAAGCAGCACTTGCGCATTTTCGCTTGGTCTTGGCCGCACTTTAGGTGAATTTAATGCCCGGCATTGTCATTTTCATTTTCATTTCCATTGCCAAACCGGGCCACAGGCAAAGGCATCACTCGAGCTAGCTGATGTCCATGTCAGTCGGTGTGGCTTGGCCAAAACAAAATTTCATTTCATTGCGAGCATTATTACAATTTGGCGGCATTTTTTTATTTTTGTGGTCTCAGACGAACGGCGCCCGGGGCGGATACTTAATCCCTGGCGCAAATTTCACTTGAGGAATTTGCCCAAATAAATCACCATTTGAATACGGCTTTGGGTGGGTCTGCACGGGCCCAAAAGGGATGGTCGAATGCGTTTTCCGAGGTCGCCAAACAAATGACCAGGCTTAACCCCTTGCCGCACGGCATCGCATCGCCTGGCATCGCGTACCTTTTTGCCACAGAAACGTTTTTCGGAGCCAGTTCAACGGCCTGCCCTGGCCATGGCCATGGCCACGGATGATGATAAATTGAACAACGCCAGGCGAATGCGAACGTGACAACGGCCGAAAAAGTGAAAGCATCGGAAGCTGGCGATGCGGTGGTGAAAATGCTGGCCCAGGAATGAATGGTTCAGGCGGCGTTTTCCAGCAACCTTTACCGCCGCCAAGCTAGCTGCCTCAGAGTTCACCGCACAGTTCGGTGCATGTAAACATGTCGAGTGAGATCGAGATATGCGCCTGCCGGTTGCCTTTGCGATTTCCCCCCTTGCGAAGGCAGTCTGCCTTTCCTACCTCTTTTCCCCATTTTTATCTGTACTCTTGAATTGCCCCGAAATCGCATCTCAGACGAAACTTTCGCGCTTCAACGGCTTAGGGCGCCATTCGAACTTGACTCTTTTAATTATTCCACTCGCCGGGACATCCGATGGCTTTAATTAGAGCCAACTCATTGGGGTCGAGTGCTCGACCATTACGCACTTTCGCGTTGTAATTGGCGACACCTGAGGATTTAATTGTCAGCCATCACAGATCACACATGAGTGAGTATAGTGTATAGGCAGCAGTCAGTGGTCAGTGGTCAGTGGTCAGAGGTCACCGGTCAGCGTCTGCAGATGGTGTTCACCGGGGTCTTACTGTACGGTGAACTGGGACGTGTGGCGCCAAAGAAAGCGAAAAGCAACGCATAATAAATGCTAACGGTAATGGTAATGAGAAAATGCTTATCCACGATCCACTGAGCGCCGCTCTGAAAAAGTCTTTATAAAGAGCTTCACTATCATTACGAAACAATTTAACATAAATAATATTGCTTAAAATAAAAGTTTACTATCTGTTTAAGAGCCCGCTCTTAATAATTTTAATTGAGTTTGAGAGCTCCAAATTGTTGCAGGAAATTCAACATTTACCTGAGCTTCTTTGATGTTCTTCCAAGAAAATACTTTCAGATCTCGCGATTGGCCAACACACCTCCACTTTCCACATTAGCGGCTGCCACGCGACACCCGGCGGACGGACAGCTGTGAAAAATGCTGGTGAATTTTCCTCCAACTCCAAACTCCCCGAGCGGGCATAACGCTTAAATAAATTGTTCGCAAATTAAATGAAAATCAACAGAAAAAAAGCAGTATTGGCTCGTGACTGCCGTGCCGGAGCGGATGTCCAACTGGCCAACTGGGTAACTGGGCAAGTGGACAGATGCTGGGGCTGCTGAAAGCCGGCGGCTTATCGCGGCCGTCGACGCTGATCCCATATAAAAGTTAATTAGCGTGAGATTTGTGCGAGCGTTTGGCGGTTAACTTTGATTAACGTCAATGTGGCGTCAAAACAAGCGATAAAAGCCAGCAAAAAACAGCAGTGCCAACAAGCAAATAAAAAAGCTCACGCACACATTAAGGCAATGAACATTTTCTTTTCGCTTTCCTTTGTTTGTGAAAATTGCAATTTTATTGCACATCGCCCAGCCCCCACGGCATGAAATAGAAAGTCCGATGTGTGATTCGGGTTCTAAGCAAAAACGGCGAATAAAAGCGAAAACACCACTCACAAAAAAAATAAAACTGAAAGCTAATTGGCCTTCCAAAAAACTTCCACCTGAGCCAGAGGTTTTCGCACCCGACTCCCAGAATTCAGAACGAACCATAGCTGTTTGTTTTAATCGTTGCGGTAGGTTGCTGCTTTTTATACACTTTTGAATACTTTCTCTGGGGTCCAGCTTCAAAATTTCACACACACTAAAACCGCAACGACTTCCATGAACCGACTGCAGCTGCTGCTGGTGCTGCAATTGCTGTGCCTTTTGTTTATTAAAGCGCAATTATTTATTTAACTTTAGTTGTTTTCCTCAGAGATGAGCTATTTACTTGCCTTCTTGAGAGCCTGAAAAATGGGTACTCACTTTTCAAAGACCCAACTTGCGTCAACAGGGAAGAACATTAGTTTAAGTTCATGTAATGACTCAATGTTAATTATATTTTGCATAAATGTATACAAATATTTTAAATTAAATTTAGGGGGTCAAAGATGTCATAGCTATGCTGAGGTATATCAACTACAATTTCCTTTGGTCGCACTGTGACACAGAAAAACCGGGAAAAATCTTTCGGCCAAGAGGAAAGTGTAAGGCGTGGCGACAGCTAAGCTAAAAAAAATTGCCGCGGGGCAAAAGGAAGCAGACAGTTTGATGTTGCGGCAGCAATTGCTGCCGCGGCAGCTGAACTGCTGTCGCTGGCTTGGCCTTGCCCGTGGAAAACCATTGGCACGCAGAGGAAGGAAAACAATTGGAATTGTTTCACATGCGCCTGCGCAGCTTGGAGATATGACCGTTTGATATGGATACCAGTCTGCCGCGGCATATGGTGCACATTGTAGCTCGGGGGGCCTTGGTTGCGGATGTTTTCGGTTGCAGCTGCACACCACCCGCACAATGAAATGGAAAATCATATGTTGGGAAACTCGAATGCTCGAATAATGCGCGCGCTTGACGGACAATTTGACAGCTCGGCTTAACGTGGAATACAAACAATGATGCACATTAGTTGGTACCACCGGGCGAGTGGCATTTGGAAAGGCGAGAAAAAGAATTCGACACGAAAGTGTCCCAGGAAAGCCACGTTCTTCACGACGTCATGTAAGCGTGTCGAATAGTTTTCAATTTATTCATGTTTTCGGGGGGGGGCGGAGAAGTAGATATTTTCCGAAAAGAGAAATATTGAAATGGAAAATGAAAGACTTGAAAAGCAATATAAAACATACCCAATCAATTCAGGCATGAAGGAAATTTCTAGTTATGGAAGGTCGACTGCGTTTGATTAAGACTCATAATAAAACAGAAAATTAAAAACTTTCCATTATTCACGAATTAGAGGACCCCAACAGCCATTCAAGGGAAATAAATTAATGTTATGCAGGAGCCCGAGGACATGCCGACACCCAGCTTTTCAGGTTCACTGCCTCTTGGGGAAATCCCATAAATTTCCATTTGGTTTTGGGACATTTATGACGGCTCCCAGGCGGCCAGTGAACCCAAAACGCTTTAGTTCTCCTTCTCCACCTCCGGCCCCACCTTCTCCCCCATTGTCCACCAGGCGACACCTAAACGGAAGCAAAGCTGTGTGCAAATAAATACTTGCGGCGGCACTCGAGAGCTTTATGCAGATCGATGAACTGCCGCCCCTGGAAAATTTCATCGGCCGCCATGTCCCCCAACCAGTGCAAGTTGGGCAGTGAAAGTGGCGTGAAAAAAAGGCGGCGGTCGAGGGAATCAAAATCCAAATGAGTGGCCCAGAAAAAGCGGGTAGCCGCTTGAAGTAAGAGATACTTTTTACCTGTCCAAGGTGCCGGCACTTGAAGTGCTGCGATGCTGGCCAGCTCAGCGCCCGGTGGCGGTAAGTAGCAGCCGTAAGTAGCAGCACTCAAAGATTGCTAGAGCCGGAGGCGCATTAATTTGGAGGTTTATTAGCTGAAAATCGCCATTGGAACCCCCTCCCCCCAGAGGGTCCGGCTCATATTCCTTTTTATGTCCGCCTGCCACATAAACCGATCGCAAAGCGAAAGGCCCCGAAAAACACGAAGAATCCAGAAAATGTAATTTCTCTAGCTTCAGTTTTTCCCAGTTTTTTTTTTCGGCTGAAACGTTTAGTTTTTATTGCAATAGTACAGCCACAAAGAAAAGCCACAATTATGCGGCACAGCTTTCCTTTCCCTAAGCCACTAGCATGTGTGGAAGCACGTTCTATCAGATGCAGATACAGATATCGATATGCGATGCGGATTGCTGATACACATTTTTAAGGTTATTCTTACTTGTATTAAATTTATCTTGTCTCTTAATCCTAGTTGTTTATCTTTTCTATACACCAATATTTAAAGGGGAAATTTTTCCCTTTTACAAATTGTTATTGTGCCATTTTGAAGTACGTCAAAGCAGGGCAAGCCAATGGCCTCGAAACATTAGTTGCGTGTCATCGTGGGATGCTGCCCACCTGAAAGGCCCCAGATATCATTCCCACCCCCCACCATGCCTGGCATTTTGCATAATAAAAAGAAACATGGCCATTGGCCACTGTTTAGTGGCTGGCAATGACTTTCTTTGCGGCCAAACTCGAATGGCGAAAATTGCTTAAATCCAAATTGAAATTAAAGTGTCAACGACAACGGCAGCCAGTTGCTGAAATGGTCAGAAGCCAAAAAAAGTGAACTCCTACCAAATGCCACTAATGCAACTAATATGTTTGGCCATAAACAACGAAAGCTATTGCTGGAAAAACTTGTCGAAACCCGTTGGAAATGCTTTCGGCCTCGCCTTCGCCTCGCTGCTGGGCAGTGTGGTTCATTGAAGACTCTACTTGCTACCAACGATCATCAAGGCAGTGTCAGTGCTGCGCTGGCGGCGTTGATGTTTTATTGCTATTTAGCTAAATCTAGATTTACATTACTTACATTACTCTCAATCCTATAACATACAATATTCATAAAGTAAAAGAAATAAAACTTCAAAGTCATACCAAACATAATTTATAACTTAAAACTTCTGAGCTAATGAATAATACCTTAAGAAATTAAATGAAATATATGTAGAAACTGTGCTCTGTTACATATGCCACCACTGGCGCACATTTTCCCACAGCGGAGGAAAACCGACTGGAAAAAGAGCCCGGCACGAGCAGAAGCTGACGGCCCGAGCCCGAAGACCACGAACGAAGCCGAGGAAAATCAAATTGCGATTAAGACGCCGCCGAGCGAGCGAGCGAGGAAAGAAAGGTCTATAAAAGAACAAAGCGCGCCAAGGCTGGGCATCAGTTTGATTTGAGACCGCAGCCAGTGCAAGCTGCTCCCAGTGCCAGTGTCGCCCAGTGAGCCAAGTAGTGATCCTGGACTCGAGATCCCCGTCGCAGGATTATCCACCTGAAGCACCTGTCGCGTGGTGTGCCGCGAGTGTTGTTGCGTTGCGAGAGAGGGAGAGCGAGTGCGAACAGTGCCAAGAATGACATTCAAACAGCGGCCCGGTCAGGCTCTGACCCCGATCAGCCTGCTGGCGGTGTTCCTTCTCGCCGGCAGTTGTGCGGCTGCCACCGAGCAGCTGAGCAATCCCGTCCAGCCCAATCCGGCGCAGAATGCCGGAGCACGGACCCTGCTCCGGGTCTACGACGAGTGTACCCGCGCCGAGGCCGGGTTCGTGCCATGTCTGAAGAAGAAGGCCATCTCCTTCATCGACCGCCTGGCCCCGATCGATGCCATCAACGTGGCCGAGGGCATCAAGCTGGTGCGCCTGGAGACAGCTCCGCGTCCTCTGGCGACCAGCGAGAACGAGCTGGAGTCCTCGTTGCCGCGATCCGGCAGTGATCGCGACGCCAAACTCACGAACATGTTGATCGAGCGGCTTAGCTACTTCTTCAACGGGCACTCGCTGCAGGTCAGCTTCCCCAAGCTCACATCCGATGAGATTGGACGCGGCCTAGAGGAAGGTGAGCAAAAGGGGGCTAAGAAAATTCGGCTTACTTAAAGGGGTCTTTCGAAAAAGCGTTAAAAAAGCCTTAGAAGCTGAACAAATATTAATATTAATATAACTAAATAGTGTCCTTCATTAAGGTTACAGTGACTGCATTTACCAAAAACATTTTTTTAGTAGTTTGATTTCTGACTTTGCTCAAAATATTTAGAGATCCATGGAAAACAAAAAGGATATTAGATCAAGAATAAATTGCAGTTTTAAAATTTAAGCAGTGTGCTTATGGTTTCAAATTAATTGTAAGATATTCGGTAATATAGTTGCTTTAATATTTATAAACCCGCGCATTGTCAATCAAATATTACAGTTTCCTTAAGGAAATACATCATCAAAGCCATGACCATTATTTTCTTCTTGAATTCACCTAGAAATAAGGTATTAATACTAGACCTACGGTGAGTTGCAACAAAATGTCGTATAATTAAGCTTAGATTTCTTGGACAAACAAATCGATCCACCACACAATCATCACTTTCTGTGGGCGGTCTAATTGCGGTTACCGCTAATACCCCAGTATCCATAGCGCGTAACAGTGACATAATTTGACTGCAACTAAGACTGTGTCTCCAGCTCCGTCGCCGGTAATTGCCAGGCGGTTATTAGAGCCAAGAGAGCCGCGATTTTGCTGCAAAGTATACCCTAGCCGGCAATGACATTCGCAACTGCATCATCAGCAACCGCTGGCTGGCCCACTTCCTGGCTTATCATTCTGCATTGTATGTAAACAACTGTGGAAGTAGCGAGCAGGGAGCCACACATTGGGTCTGGGAAAATGCGCAATTGTTTTTACATTGCCCCCTCCCGCTGGCGACGCACACACGAGAAAACCCGTTGAGCAACTCAGGACTGACCCAGAAACCTTAACAACGACATTCAGCCATCAGACGGTAGCAACGACGTCGAAAAAAGTGTCATGCCAGAATTTCGTGTTGTCCAAAAAGAGCCGAAAACATGACAATCGGGGCAATTATGGGATCACGAAACTGCAACACTCTTTACTTTAATTTTGTACTACATTAATTAATTTTTTTCACTTTGGATGTATACTCGTATCTAGGGAATATTGTAGAATTGAAGTTTAGTCTGAAAACCTCGTAATTTCCAATATATATAAATAAGTTATATTTGTGAAGTCCTCTTCTTCCCAATTTCAAGTTTAAAATAATTAAGGTTTCAATATAGACAACAGAGTCAGAGTAACTAACCCCTCAGAGGGCAGAGTATGAGGAATAAAAAGCAAAAACTGTGCCACGTTCAGATGTCATGACCGTGTCAAATGTAATGAAAGTGCCCGACCACATTTCTCCACCGAGGCCACGGCCACGAAAGAGCAACTCCTCTCGACCAGGCCATTGCCATCGGCATTTCCATTTTGAGTTCGAGCTGTCGTCAATTACAAATTTGACACAAGCACTTACTGCAACATCCACATCAAGATCGCAGATCGACGATCGCAGATCGCAATGCAGTGCAAAGCAACGAAAAGTGAACTTACTTTCACGCCACATGAAAATTTTCTTTTACTTTCAAATCATTGATCAAGATTTTTAATCGATGCGAGCTGCTGCAGTCAACAAGTTAGCCAACACTTTCCCAATGGCAAACCCATTTTTGGCTAATACTCGTTGCCACCGATCGGCCTGCTTAGAGCTTGTTATAATCATCCGTCTTTTGGGCAGTATTAGTGTCCATTTCCATTTCCATTTTCATTTCCATGTCCCCGGCCAGATCCATGTACGTGTCCACGTCGAAATGCAATTTTCACCAGCCAAGCAGCTGGCAGGCAGGTGAAATCGCCTGGAGTGTCCCTAATGAAGGCAGCAAAATGAAAGCCACACACGCTGCTGCCAAAACGGAATGCCTGTGGAGCCTCTGAGGAAAGGCTGGGAAAATGTTCTCACATTCAGCCTTTAGTTAATTGAGCTGGCACTTTCACCGTCTTTTGAGTTGCCAACAGTCGGAAAATTTACAAGGGTGCCATTGAAATCTCTAGAGATTTTGTGAAATCTGCAGTCCATTGTCTCTTCCCAGAAGGGATTTTATATGCTTGTAATCATAAATAGTTTTTTGATTATCTTTCACTTTCACTCGCTAGTATATTTATTTAGGAAGATCCGAATTTTAACCAAATTATATTTATTTTTTTTGGTATTATTTCAGGTCGCGGCAAAATGAAGAAGATGATGGGCATGATGATGATGGGCATGGCCATGAAGCTGATGGGCATGATTCCGATCGCCATGGGAGCCCTTTACATTCTGGCCGGCAAGGCGTTGATCATCTCGAAGATCGCCCTGCTCCTGGCGGGCATAATCGGGTTGAAGAAGCTGATGTCCGGCAAGTCGTCGGGCGGCAGTTCCGGCTGGTCGTCTGGAGGAGGTGGAGGCGGCGGCGGCGGCTGGTCCTCAGGCGGAGGTGGCGGCGGAGGGGGCGGAGGCTGGGACCGCCGTTCACTGACCGAAGCCCAGGAGCTGGCGTATCGGTCTCACGTACAGGAGCAGGCGGCAGGTCATCCGCAGATCCATCAACAGGTTCAGCATCTACATCCCAAGGCCGTGGCGCCACAGGTGACCAAGTCGTAGGACGGACGACGGAGGACGGCGGAAGGAGATCGAAGGTGTGACACCAAGTGTTAGATAGCTGCATTTATCTTGTGGATAAATCACGGACGGCGGACGGATTGTAATTAGATATACATAAACTCTCTTTTTGCACTTGCACTGCGGGGCAGACAAGAAGACTTGATGCATTTCCAACGGTTCACTCTACGCGCAGTGGCACCTATGGGTACATCGCCTGAAATGTATCTAGAACGTGCGTTCCCACTGGGCATGCACATTTTTTATAATGATTAGTATTTGCTTTAATCGATTATGTTTTGTTTGTATCCCACTCTGCCCTGCTCTGTTCTCGATCCGCGTTTACTGTTACTGAACTCTGCCTCTGCATCTGCTTCTGCATCTGTAACTCAGCGCCTCAGCATCTGTATCTCTGGCCTCGCTCTCCTAACTGCACTTGCTATTTTCAATTACCTCTCGTACTTCCGTTTCTGCAGCTCCGCTTTCATCTCATTCCCCAGCACACTACCATTAACTCTAGCTTGCCTAACTGTATGTAGTAATAATTTATTGAACTTATTTATTTACTAGCCGTAAGTGTAACTCGCCTGTAAGCAGCAACGTTTTACAAAAAACAGAAAAGCTAAAAAAAAAATGTATACAAATAAATCATTGATACACAGAAGAGACACAACTATCTAATATTTTCAAGTATCTAGGAAACGAACCGATGCCTTAATTTTGTAAGAACTTCAAGGATACAAACAAGTTTCTTCGTGACATTCAACCTATATTAATTGATTGTTTAATGTCTATGGCAATCGTGGTGACCGAGGTCCCTGCAGCCTTCAATGCGAGAAGGTCAACTTAAAGATATCTGGCTGTTTTATATTTAGATACTCGCCCAAATATGTTCACTTCCTGTATCCATTTGATAGGACTGCTTCCGCTTCCTTTGGCCAAATCCCAATAAAACTTGCTCACCACCGGCCCCATCTCCGTCTTCCATAAATTCTACTTCTGCAGTCCCAGGGAGTTTGTCCCATATTCGGCTGTCTTATGGCCCACGTTTATTGCTCTGGCCCGAAACATACACACACCCCACGGATTTGAGCAAAGGAACAAGTTGGGCCAGAGTTCAGCTGTGTAAACATTTTCCCATTGCCAAGAACACAAGGATGAAAGATAGTTGGCTGTAAGTACAAGCACTCTCTTCTCTGAATTTAATCCAAACAGCATTCGCCCGAGATTCCAGAGGGCACAACAATAATGAATTACGCAAAACGAATCATCATCCAATTAGTCGGCTTCAGAGTTCAGTACTCTATTGTGTATGCAGAAGAATAGCTGAGGTTGTGGGTTAACTAAATAAAAGCGTCAGAGCAAGCTAAATAAGTTTGGTTGAAGGAATAAGCTTCGCATATTGCTTTTGCTCACATTATTTTTTTCTGGGAGCGTATCCTTAAATTTGGTGAGACAGAATAGAATCCTTATGCCTTTAATATGAATATAAAAATAATTTTAAATGAATGGAACCAGTAAAAGGATTCTTCCTGTCTATTTTGTCCGGAAACCAGCCATTAATTTATGGCATAAAGAAGCAAAATGTATTATATTTAAGAATGCAATAAGGTCTCTGCATATGCGAAATAATGAAGTTAATCTTTCTGAAGTTAAAAGGTATAACTCAAAACCAGAAATTAATTAGTTGGTTACGCAGTTTGAGAATCACAGCAATTTGTCCCATCGAATCTTGGATACATTAAGCTGACGTTTCCCCCCCAAAAAAGAAATATGCAAATAAGGAAATTGTAAACTTAGATAATTAAATCCATCGTAAATGCTAATTAGGCATTAATCAGGCAAGGTGAAAAATAACACGCATATTATTTAATTTTTAAATATAATTCACTTTTACTTTTATTTGTGGGTTCGCCAGGCAGTCTGCCGATTATCTCAAACTCGTTTCCGTAATTTAGGAAAGAAGTCAACTGAACAGATTTAAGATTGCGTGGCGGTGGAAGATTTTTGCAGGTACAATATAGAACGAGTTTATATCCGGATTACAGCTAAATGGAGAGCGGTTCTGAGGAATGGGAGGGATTTGGGTGCACTGGGCTGTGACTCTGGTGTTTACTTCGTCTTCCACCAGCCGGACTGTCCTCCGTATCCACCTCCGTAGCTGCCTCCGTAGCTGCCTCCGTAGCCACCTCCATAGCTGCCTCCGTGTCCGCCGCCGTAACCACCTCCATAGCTACCTCCATGTGTTGTTGTGATCACCTTGTAGACATCGACGCGGGCAGCACCTCCGTGGCCACCTCCGTATCCGCCTCCATACCCGCCTCCGTAGCCACCTCCATAGCCTCCTCCATGGCCTCCACCGTAGCTTCCAGAGTCCCAGCCACCGCCGTGACTGTAGCCACCGCCTCCGTAGCCACCACCTCCGTAGCCACCTCCATAGCCGCCGCCGTGTCCTCCTTCATAGGTGTTGATGACTTTCACAACCTGGACTCCACCGCCGCCCCCTCCGTATCCGCCGCCATAGCCACCTCCTGAGTAGCCACCTCCAGAGTAGCCACCTCCTGAGTAGCCACCTCCTGAGTAGCCACCGCCTCCTCCGCCTTTCAGCAGACCCAGAAGTCCTGCATTGGTAGGGGCCAAAGTGGCGGCCAGAGCCAGAAGACACACAAATACCTTATTCAAGGAGTAGGGAAGTCAGTTAAATGTTAATCACTTATCAAAATCCTTTTCCCAGCGTCTACTCACTTTCATTTCGGACTGCTAACGCTTGCGAAGCACACGTAGAACTAATGCCAAAAAGCGAAGTCGCTTTCGGTTTAATAGCCGCTTGACCAAGCCCCATCAAAGGTGGCTTAGTGAGCGGCTAAATGCCGGACAAGAGTCGCTTGGCTTCAAAAGCAAGGTCTTCTAGTCACTGTAGTGCCTTTTGTCTCAGAATCAAATCTTTAGCAGAGCGGTCTGTTCCCGAAAATTAATTTATGATTTCCATTTAAGCAGGGCGTAGGAAGAGTTCTGAGTTGAACTAGTTTTACTACTAAATAAACCGGGCGTGCTGGCACGGGAACCCAATAGAGTGCAGTCCATGACACAGCATAAAGTCGTTTTAAATAAAAATCAATTCAATTTCTAAACTCTCGTAAAATAAGCTGGGAAAAATACTTTATTAAAAGAGAAAATATATTAACAAAACATATTTACAAGCAACAAATAATAACAAGGTAAAAAACAATACAATCTAGAAAATAAAAAGATATTATATTATATAAATTATTGTATTAGTTGAAATAATATAACTTGCAGTAAAATTCATAAAGCATTCTCAGTGTACGCTTCCCAAAGTCGCGCCACGAGCTGTGCGAAAAAAAAACTGCAAGACTGCTTGTCCCAGTTGTTAGCTCATCGAAATCACCAGCCAGCGCTTAACCAGCCACATGCAAATTTGTAGTAATAAAAAATAAATGCTTTATATGTCTTAAGTTGGCTTGATTCATCTCTGATCTTCTGTTGGCAGCATACAACTTGCGTGGAACAACCAAACAATGTCGGATGAAATACGGGCCTTAGCCTTGTGCAGGAATGGAAAGAAATAAGCCACTGTCATCCTCTATTATGGCCAAAGCCGACCGCATGAGTTCCTTTGGCCACTATCAATCATAGCAAGCCGTTAATGGCCACGTTGGGGGAAGCCATTTCAATTGCCGTACAGTGCTAAGCCACAATTTGAGCCCGCCGCTATCACAAAATCACACTAAAATTAGAGACCTCCAGCACCCATTATCGCCAGAGATAATCACTCTTATTCAGGGCCATAAGCACTCCCCATACATCATTCTAAATGGGGATAATGGAAGAATAAAGCCAGAATAGAACTTGAATCGAACTGGGTACGATTTCCTAATCGTAGGATAAATATAAATTCGGGCCACACTTTTAGTTAAGATTTCTTTACGTCACTAGTCAGAATTCTATTACAGTCTATATTTATCTCAAAAATTATTCTTGGGATCTCATTTAAGTATCAATTCAAGTTTGCAATCGAGTTACGATACTTTAATTGGAACCTCTTCTGATCCCCACATTCTACATACAAAGTTAAACTAAAATTTTAATTCAAATTCTTTAAATCAAATCAAATCACAATAATGCAAAGCAATAGTGACAAAAGCACTCCACACTATGCCCCATTCAAGGTCGAATTTTCCCCTTTTTCTCCCCTAACCACAAGCCTAAAAGTAAGCTTCACTAAAATGGTGAAGCTTGGCAACGAGGCAAAAAGCATGCTCGGATTTTTTATTTGCATGCGGGAACTGAGAGCTGGCGCCCAACAGCATGTGACAGACGGCAAATGGAATGCAATAACGTGAGTGCAACGGAACGGAAGCTGCAGAAGAAACCTGTTGCAGCCCACGAATCACCTGCCTTCCATTTCTCAAAAAGCTAAAAATTATGCTTTAAAATGCATTTGCTAGAAACTCTCGTTTAATTTTCAATTTAAAAATGTATTTATACTTCTTATTTCCAGTGTAGCCAGTGGGAAGGTTAAATGTAAAGCTAAAGCCATCTCAACTGAGATGCGGCATTCAAATGGAAGCAGATACCAACTTTACCTGCCACGGGCAGCAGGTTGCAATTAGCACGCACGGGACTGCAATTACGCTAATTTACCCATTGGGCACACTTTCCCAGGGCCCGACTAACATATATAGAATAGTGGCACCAGGTGCAAGGCCACCAGTTGAATCCGGGCCTTTGGTCGTGCAACAGGGCCATACAGTCAGGTGGTGAAAAGTGAAAACTCCCGAAATGAGGCATTGTTTTCTAATTAAAGTGGTCAAGCCTCAACGGTCAGGGCAGCACGTGCTGTGCTCGCTGAAGCGTTAATCTTCGATCTGCCAATAATACCGCCGCCACTCTGCGTCCATGACCATTTACATAAGTGGGAGCTGGGAAGTGGCCGGTTATCCCCACCCAATACCCAGACACGCCTGACGGACCACACTGCTATATGTGAGGTAAAAGTCTTGGACGTGAAAAGCTATCTGGGAGATCAACTGGCCGCTTGACCGCAGGCCAAAAAGCCGCAACACTTTTCGGCGAAAGGCCGTAAAATCGCTCGACCGGAGAGCACCATAAAATGTCGAATGCCCTATAGAATTTGGTCTACAAAGATTTCGAAACACTCGGAGCCGCACAGTTCGATTCTTAACGGCGTGCGGTGTGCGTGTGCGAGGTGAACATCTCAAAAAGTCAACCAAAGGATTCAGGATGTGGCCGCGACAGGTGCTGGTACTCGGCATTTACGTGCTCGTAACAATGAAAGTGAGTGGAAGCTGTGGCAGTCGCTTTAATGGCGCCACTTCCGCCGGCAGCCAGAACCCACAACTAAAGCTGGAGATGAATGCGTGGCAGCCATTCACGCAGCACAACAACTGGCTCATCCTCCAGGCAACAGCCCCCAGTTCAATGCAGCGCCAGCGCGAGGAGATGCATGAAAGGCGGCCGGAGCCGGAACGACTTCCTGTCAATTACTATGCCTACAACCATCGCTACAACGCCAGCGTGGAGTCTCCTTCGGCTGGCGGAAATTACAAACAGATTTCACCCACGGATCCAGCCAGCTATGTCCTGGCCATCAGCCAGCAGATGCGACGCGGCCAAATCCTGCGACAGTTGCCGCCAGCCAAGGAAGCTGAGCCAGAGCCGGAGCCGGAGTCGATGCCTCAGCCCCTGCCGGAAGTTCGCGGGGCGGCAGCGTCCTTAACCCACCCGGCTAATGGTGATGATGATGGTGATGGCGAAAACGCGGACGAAATCGATCCCCGGGAAAACGAAGCAGGTGGGGAGCTGGTGTCGCTCCGGGGAATCGATGCCTACTTGGCGCCCTTCGAGCGGGCTCTGGTGAAGGTTCGTGACATCTGCGACACGCTCAGGATGGCAATTAATGGCGAGGCAGGTGGGTAATTTTTCTGTGAATTTTCCATTCAACCAAGCTGGCAGTCAGCGGAAAAAAACGGATTATAAAGATGAATAGAATTGGGAATTTTAAAGGTCTTTTTGGTGCAAGCTAACGTAAATTATAGGATACCAAGATTAAAATAGATTGACATTTCAAGGAATTTCATTCTTAGACTTTCAAAATCCTTTGCTCTTTTCCGTGGTATATTTTTTCCTATTTTACCTCACATAAATGTCGTAATATTCACATTTAATTGAAGTGTAGCATAGCGACCCTGACCTCGAGGCTCCGGCGTCTGTGACTGACCACTTAATTAACTGGCTAACTAATGCTTCCGCTCCTTCACCCACAGACGAGGTCGTCTCCAATAAATTGGATGCCGCCACAAGCGAAGCGGCAGCGCCATTCAGTGTAACATCAAAGGAGCTCCTGGTCCAAGGTCGATCCCAGCGTCTGGCAGCGGAATCCGAGGGCCGCAAGCTCAAGAAGCTAAAGAAGAAGATCCAGAAGCTGCTGCTCCCCCTGCTGATAGCATACAAACTGAAGTTCCTCACCCTCATACCGGTCCTCATTGGCGGCCTCACTCTCTTGGTGGGAACCACGGGCCTAGCCGGCTTCTTCTTCGCCCTTTTTACGGCCGTAATGAGCCTGAAGAGCTCCGCGGGCGGCCATGCCAGCAAGGCGCTGGTCTTAAAGAAACTCTGATGGGTTTAGATTTTAAGCGAATTTGGATTAAGCAGTTCGATTTGGGTTGGCCGGCCAACATAGATTGGTCGATGGTCTGGTTTTGGGGCTGTAAACGTGCGGCGGCGACGGATTTTCAGCGATAGCCACGTCGCGGCTCAAGTGAAATGAAGTATGTACATAACAGCCAAGGCGCCCAAAACCGATATACAAGTCAGCCTTTAATTTTATACTCTTCTTTTTTAATATGTCATTTTTATGAGAAAGTTCGTATTGTTTTAATTAACAAATAACTTCAAGTTTTTATTGAATTTATTATTCAAAATAGTTGATGGAATGCCTTGAATGTATGAAGAATTTAACGCAAACAGTCTTGGGCTTAAAGGATAATTTTATTTATGTTTTTTATAAGTATATACTTAAGATCATAAAAGAAACCTACTAATGTAAATTCAAAATATATCCTAAATTCCAGGCCTGAGCTTACACATAAAACTGCATATTTATCTTCCTTTCTCTGAGAGCTATTACTACCGAATTCCTGAAATACCTTCGGCGGACAGGGTATAGTGTTAACAGCAACCGGATGCCAGGTAAAATCACCGCTGACACCCAGCAGCGATAAATTCCGCAGACACTCCACCATTGGCAGTGTGGGGGGATCGGGCATGAAAGGTGACGACAGCGAAGCGCGTTAAAGTTGTTGACTGGTGACTGCGATTAGTTCCGTGGCACGCGTGTGCATTTGAGTGTGTTTTTGGACGCCCAGTGAATATGCGAGTGTGGAGTTCGAGTGCGAGTGTTGTGTGTGCTGCGGCCGGAGATAAGTCCATTTGTCTCGTCTGGGCCGCGCCTAATTCATTTTGGACGTCACCCATTTCCCAGCCAATAGACATATGTACAAAGTCCCGACGTCAAGGCGAACTTGTGTAATCGCTGGCTCCGTGTTGGTGAAATTTAATTAATCCTATTTCCGTACGTATTTTCGTGGGCCGAGATGGCCCTGTGGCATTAAGGAAAGAATTTACATAAACACAAGCTCAGGGAAGGCCTTTAAATAGAATTCCAAATATTTTCAAGGTTTTTCAGGTTATTTTAAACGTTATTAATGAATTTTTAATATAATTTTCTTTTAGTCTGCCCTGGAACAGATTTTATTGAGTTTATTGGGCCAGCCCAAATTGTATAGCAAATTTTATGTCCAATAAATAAATCAAATTAAATTTCCTTAACTACAGCCAGGAAGTCGAAGAAGAAAGGAAAGGTGAGCAAGACTACAAGGAAGCAAACACATGTATACCTTATTTATTTTAAAAGACAATATGACATAGATTTCAAGACTTACCATCTTTATTTAGCCAATTTAAGACTCATTTCTAGACTCATTTCCCGTTAACTTAATTAAAGATTAAACGTTTTCCTGGAGAATACGTTTCCATTTCATGGTGAGCAACAGTGCAAAAGTTTTCGAGGAACTGTCTTCATTTTAACATAAATTAATGCACTTGCGACGTGTTAACGACTTTGATAAGAACTTTCAAAAGGGGGAAATCCCTCTGGAAGTGACGTCAAGCTTTTCCCCAAAAAGCTTTTCTCTGCACACACAGTTTAGAAATGGAAAAACGTTGCCCGCTTGCCAAGGAAAATGGCAAGTGAACCGAAACGGACCCACCAACGATAATGAAGAGTTTTTACTTGTTGATGGTTGGAGCAATTGACCCACGACAAGTGTGGTGCACACAAACACAGTAAAGCGGCAACGGTTACAGTGAAATGTCTGCGGTGAGCCATTCATTAAAGCAGGGAAAATTTAATGTGTCCGTTCACGCTCAAGTAAAACTGAATCGGCGGAGCAAAACAGAATCAGCGAAAACAAGTTAGAACACTTGGGAAAATGCTGAAATATGAAATGGAATTCCGAAATGCACTCTTGGCAAGTGTGTGTACAAAATCGGAAAGTCATTCTCAATGATTTTGCTTGTTCAGTTGTATATAAACGAACGGCTGCTTTCTCGTTAGCAGCAGATCCTGATTGCTGGCTATTGTCGATGGTGGGAGTTATACGAGTCCTGACTGAAGATTTTATAATATATATAAATTGTAATTTCTTTGTAAATAGAATAAAGGTTCTCATCAAGAGTTTAAGCAAAGCGTTAGGTTTGTTCCGAAACAAGCACCTCTTCGATACAAGTATATTGCTCTTTCAAGTGCTTTTAACTACCAAGTCGCAAACTACTTTTTTCGCGGTGCAACCAGAAATGTTAGCGGTACTGAGTGGCCAAGACCAATTGGCCAAGAACATACAGACCCCCAATTGAATCGAAATGCAGCGGAGTGCATCGAAGAGAGTGCCCCATTGGCAACAAACTGCAGTTGGCGCCCGTTTTTGCTCAGTCGTCTCGGAACTTTGAAACGGTGTAAACATGCTTAAGATTTCGATCTCAATTACAATTTTCCACCTGCTCTGGCCAGTGTCCTTCGGTGGCGCCTATAGCCTTCCGCCGGTGGTGCAGATGGGTGGCGCCATTGTGGCTGCCGTGGAGCAGGACGCGGAACAGGAAGCTAACGCCGCGGAGCAGTTGCGTTTGGAGCGAGAGTGGATCGCGGTGGCCGAAAACCAATTACAGAGATTAATAACAGAAGAATTGAGTGCGGAGCAGGTGAAGAACCTCCTGGATGCCTGGAAACCCGAAGGTGGGTACTTAAGCAAGGAAAACTAGACTCTGATTTTTAGGAAGCCTTAAGCGAGTTCTTTTCGAAATTTTAAGCTGCCAAATAGTGAATCTTAAAACTATAAACAATGTCTCTAGGCCCTCTTAACTCTGATGAAATTTGAATTTCATTTCCACCTCAATTGGATATATAGAATACCCCAATTTGTTCTTTCAGGTCGCGGCAAGCACAAGAAGCAGAAGAAACTTATGAAAATGGTATATCCCATGCTTGTGGCCGCCGCTCTGGCCAAATTGGTTATCCTTCCCTTGGTTCTCAAATGGCTGACGGCGCTCTCAACTTCATCGTTTATCATGGGCAAAATCGCATTGGTCACTTCGGGACTATTGGCCCTGAGATATATCTTGTCCGGCGGTAATGCTCGTGATCGACTGGAAATTATTCACTCGTCAGTGCCAGCGATTAAGGGCTACCATTCGGCCACGGATCTTTCCAGCAGCGCTAGCAGCTGGATGCCAATTCGACAGCCCTATATTCCCGTGGGATTATCCAAGGATCATAATTATGATAATGTATATAAGCCATTTTTATAGGTTAAGTGGAGGCGAAAGTAAGATTATTATCATTTATTTTTAAGGTGAATAATTTGTAAGTCAAATCGGAAATGAAACCAACTTATAGTAATTATATTTGAATCAGGAGCTCGAATTTGAAATCTTTTATGACTCCTTTACTGCGGAAGAAACTTTTGACTTCTGAAGAAATTACGTATACGTAATATAGTATACATTATAGTGTTTTTGGACTAGAATTCATTTGATGGGTTTAGCATTTATATCAATAAGAATCTAAAAACTAAACTTATGTTGTTGAAACCCGCATATCAACTGGTTATTTATACATTTAAAATTAACTCAAGTCGGTTTTACCGTAATTTCAAATCACTTTTCCGGTATAGTGTTAGCCAATAGCCAAATACGTAACTCCCAGCTTCATCAACGATTAATTAGCACACGACTCGCCCGACTTTGACGAAGTTACGTCGCCGACCCGTTGACGACTCTGGCTGCGTGCACGGAGCGCAAAAATTAACAGCACTGCGGTTCCGTTATGCATAAAACTGTTTATTGCGCATGCGCACCATCGGCCAGCCCTCGGACCCTCGGGCCCAAGACCCAGGCGACCAGCGTGTAGTGGCCAGCGGCCAAGCCATCAGTGTCGACGCACTGGAAGCGGCACTTCCGCAATTGCCTGGCTGCAATAAAGGCCGACAAACGACGACCCGACTTATGTAAAACGAAGCAACGAAAGCCAAAGTCAACAAACAGGTCGTCACAAATCAATCAGCATGCAGCAGCCGGTGCAGTGTCGCCAGTCGATCGGCCTCCTGGGTGGTCGTGTTCGTGAAAAATGTTATGGTTAACACAAAATCTTCCAGCCAATAACCATTTTCTGTAGACCTTAACATTAAGGCACATTATATTGTTAAATATTAATAAATACATTATTATTATTATGAAGTATATAAAACTCAAATAAGTAATTAATGTGCTTAAAACAAATTATATATGACAACGTATCCTTTCTATTTGTAACATCTAATACCAGTTTATATATTAATATTATTAAGTGTCCTTTATTTCCTTAACAATTATGTTTTATGTTTAGCTAAACATATCTTGCACTAATGGTATTTTGACAGAGTTATGTACCTAGTAAATTCTTATTCGTTTATTATTTGCAAGTAAAGTAAAAGGAAATAAGTAAATTAAAAGTTATTCACTTCTATTCTCCTTTTTACGTTAAAAATTAATTTTTATTTCAAATAAAAATGAGTTGTTATCATAAATGTTTTCTTTGAACTCGATTTTTTTTTAATTCAAATGCGTGTTGTTGATTATAATACCATAGGTTTAATAGTCACTGTTCTCTACTAATTTCCAAGACGGACTAATGCCAATTTTATGAGCTAGTGGCTCCATGCTTGGCTGAATTTATGTTCGCTGCCTACGCACATCGCGCCTCCATTTCCGCGGCGCAAGTGAAAGTTGTAGGGCGCGAACAGCGCAGAGACAATTGCAAGTATGGATACAGCCACCGATGTATCTACGGGCCACAAGATACAAGATACAAACTACACAGGTATGCGCATGCCGGCCGCGTATCTAACAGATCGATCAACAACAGGGCGTATCTCTGTGCCGCGACTTCTTTCTAAGTGAGACGTTGAAAGTGAAGTGAAGTTGAGACCCGAGCTCGGCAATTAGGCTGGGGAAAGGGAAAGGGAAAGGGCGTTGGCAGAGGGACAGGTGAAGGTGGAACCGGCGACGCGCCGGCGGCCTTTGTCATCGCATCTCTGCCCCCTCAGCTATTAACAGCATTCTCAGATACACCGACTGCGCAATGTTTGCGGCTCTCACGAGATTACTTAACCAGGCCATTTAGCATAGACACACCGCCTCGCATTTGTTGTCCGCATTTGTGTCATCAATTTCACTTTCTTTCGTGCCCAGGCGGATGGGGTTAAACAAAGCGGTGATACTTTAGGGCTGGCTAAGTGTGATCCCACAGGCGCATTTAATCATTTTTTTTTTCACCTGGCAAAAATAAACTGAAATGGGAGAGCAGATTAGACCTTGGCAGGCAAATTTTCAAACACTCTTACGGAGTTTCGGATTTAGAAAGGAAAACTTGTAATTAGCTAAAGGACAAATATGAATATGAACTCAGCAGTGAAAATGGTTATTATAAAAGGTTCTACCTCAAAAAATATAAAAATAATTTAATAAATAATATAGTAAATAAGTATAACTTGATTATATTAATTATCTTAATATTTATAATAAAGATTTAATGTTAAACTATAATCATATACATTTACATCGTTTCGAACAATTAGGAAATCTTTTTAATTTCTCAAATATTTTTAAAAGAAGCATACCCTCTGAAAGGAAGTGTATAACACACAGCCCATCAAAAATGGCAATTGCTCTCCTAGCTCTTTCGGCAAAGGCAAAGTGTATTGAATTTGTTTGGGGGTTGAAATGGAGAGTGCCCTCCAGGTAATAGCTATGAATTTTTTACTGCAAATACCATAACTAACGTCGACCCCAAAGCACAAAAAATATGAAGAAAAATCGTTTGAGCTAAAAAATACAATTATGAATAAGCGATGAATGCATGGAAACCGCTTTGCTGCACTTTCTCAGTCGAACGACAATGACGACTACGCACAATATTGACATTTCATATTTGCACAAATGAAAAGAAAATCAATTTCACCTGCTGGCACGCCACTTCAGCGTTTAACCCACATAGCTTTTCGTCGAGGAGCGTTATTGTGTGCCTGTTGATGGGGATAATAGATTTTGAACTGAAGGCTGCAAAAGAAAATGTACAATATGCTTTTTCGTTTAAGAAAAAACTTTGGATATTGCCAACCTTAAGCATCTTTAAGTTGTTTCATGTTGACAAAATTCCTTTCGGTTCAATGTTCCTAGTTCAAAGCTTGGGGTTTGTCCCCAATCCTGGCTGGCGATTCCAACGATTTTCCTTTTTGGAATTTTATTTGTCCCGAAATAATTCTCTCTAACCGCTGACCAATAAACGTTCTGTGAAAATCACCACCGCTCTCTAAGCTGCTTCCCATTGCGTTGGAATTCCAATAATGCCGCTGGCATTCAGATGACTGATATTCGATGAAAATACACGCAAATGGGTCAGTAGAACGTGCGCTGCCCAAAAAAATATATATAAATGTGTAGAGAGCCGGCAATGTCTCGAAATTTGACTGCGAATCGAGTCAGGCTAATTTGAAAAGCAAACGCACATGGAATCCAGCAACCTGCCTGGCACACCCACACGGCCCAGGGGAGGAAAGTGAGCAATCGAGTTATGGCAACTTGTTGCCGGCTAATTGAATGCCACCCAGCAACAAATCGCAAATCGAAAAGCGCACCAATGAAACGGAGCTAATTGACTTTGTGTAAATAATGAATGCCTACCAGCCTGCTGTCAGAAACGCATTAAATGAGGGGCAGGCGTGAAGGAAAAGGTCTTGAGAAAGGTTATCACACAGTAAAAAAAAGGTTACCTATATTAGATACATACTTTTGGATTTATACTTTGGATTTTGGATCCAATCTTGAGGGCTTAATTTAAGGCCTAGGTTTCTTAGATATTTTAATATCAGATTTTATAACTACTTAGGAAAGACTTAGACATGATTTTGCAATAGCTTTAAATATACTTTTGAGTATTATTATTTTGTATATTATTATATTATTAATACTTGTAAGGGAATTAAATTTCTCGTTGCAATTTATATATTTATTTGTTGCCTTTTTCTCTGTGCCACACTAACTGTTCTCGGAGGCAGAAACCGATAAAACCGCAACGAAGAAAAGAGAAATTATTTATTGATTGGCATTTAGAAATTTTGTTTGATTTGACAGTTAGGCGGGTAATAAAACCTGACGTGTTATTGGCTGCGCGTTGGAGGTCCCCCGGCCAATTGATCCGGCGATCCGCCCAATCCAGCTATCCGGTTTAGCAGTGCGCACTGCAGATTGCAAAATTCACCGAAAATTACATAACTTTCACTCACGAAACCGATGACGCGAATGTCGGCATGAATGAATGAAGGCGAAAAACTGGATCGTGTATGAGCCAAGGCAATGGTATGCGGGATACCATCATCATCGCCATCCTCCTCATGAATGGAGCGGCACAATGCAATCTGGACACCGGCGAACTATGCAAATTGGCGTCGCAACAAGTGAATCACGGGGTAAAATATGCTCAATAAGGCATACCTAGCACACTTTCTTTTTTTCTTCGAGCCGCTTTTTGGCCGTTTTACGCGGCTAAAACAATAACCGAAAATAAAGGCGCGTCACTCATACGCAGCGTGTGACAAGCCGACGCCCGCGGCTCATTTGCCCAGCAACAATCAGCCCGGCAATAGCAATAACAACAGCTACGGCGGAAGATCGCTACAGTGAACGCATGCCAATGTTGTAACATTGAGTTCGTGCCGCAGAGCCCTCACTGTGCGAACAAAAACAACATGAACCACAATAACAGCAACATTGAGGACAGCAACATTTAGTGTCGCATTTCGTTGTAATATAAATGAAAGTGAGTGAGGCCTTTTTCTCTCTCTCCGCCTTTTGAATGGACTGCCTTTAATAAGCCGCGGGGGGACAATAAAAATACAAATTTTGTTGCTGCCAAAAATTGAAGTTGTTTCGATTTTATAGAGATCTTTTGTATGAAACGCGGGATTTTACGATGCAATGCCAAGCAGAGAAACTCGGATGGCAACATAAACCGAGCACCGTCACAATGCAGTTGGCAGAACGTGACTGGAGGGAAGTCAGCGTCAAATGGGATGATGCCTAGATGTCTCTGAATGGATGATTCACAAGGTTCACTGCCGCTTGATAGACCTGTAAAACTGTCTCAGGTCGCGAGAGAAACTATTTCGATGGGAAAATCGTGTGCAGATCCAGTCGCAAGATAGCTCAAAGTTGTAGGTTGCTAGCAGAATGCGAAAAAAGCCGCTTCTTTAGGGGTTGAACTTATTTGAAAGTCAATCAACTCGATATTCTAAGCTTTTGCTTGCCAAGTATTGTAGTAATTTGCTTTTACCGAATAACAAACGAACCTAGATTTATCGCACACATTTAGTTGATTGGCAATAATTTTGTATTTTATTTTTAATTAGCAAGTTTTCTTATAGACTAGATATATTTGTGCAGGTGTGAACACCAATCGAAATAATTATCATTAATTATTTCAACAATACAAAATATATTTGAAAGAATTCCTTAACATAGGGCTGCCATTATCATTCTTTTTATAAAGATGTTAAAATTATAAAATAAAACGTTGTCAAATCAAAAGGAAACATGTCAAAATATCTGACAAATTTGTTCAATTTTGTCAAACTTTTCGGCGAATTCCTTTCAGCTTGTTATATAAATGCCAGCAGCACAATCTTCTCATTCACCTCCACCTACTTTAACCACTTAACTTTCAATTATTACCACATACATATAACTATTCGGCGCACAGTCCAATTCAATCATCAAAGTGCTAAATACTATTTCACCATGCCATATTATCCTAACAAAAACAGCAACAATAACTGCGGAAACAACAACAACAGCTGAAGGGGCAAACACAAATGACCCATTTATGTTGGAGAAAGATGAAAAAAAAACACATTTTTGCGTTCATAAATGGGCAGCGTGAAATATACGGCAACCGGATCGGTTAAGAAGCGTCAATAAATTAGCAAATATGTGACTTGTGGATTGCGAGAGTCGGATGAAAGCGCAAACGCAACGGCGAACGGAGACTCAGACCTCCGGTAAACACGGAGCCCCAGCCTCGTTGAGGGCGTGTGCATATCGGGGCCCAAGACCCAAGACCAAGTCACCAGACCCATGCCCAACGCTTGGCCCAAGTTGAACAGTACACTGGGGAAAATTCAACGAAATTGTACACTGAAACAGTAAATTTAAGAAAAATAGAAGGGGTAAAAGTAAATGCACAAAATTGCTTGGACAAAAAAGCTGTCGTGTTAATATATTCTATTTTAGATAAAACTGATATTAATAAATTGACTAATTTTATTTATTTGCAAGAGAACATTTCAACTTGTGTTCAATCTTTTTACAAAATTGTAAGTATATTGTAGTTATTAATGCTAACCTTCAATAGAACTCTTGTATATTTACTTTTATTTAATTTGTATTCTCGTTATGTAAATATTGAATTGGATTGGAGTTAGCCTTATATTAATAAATACAGAATAAATGTAATAAAAATGTTGAGTATATTCATATATAAAATACTATGTTTTTCAAGTTAAATTATAATTACCTTTTGCCTTCAAAAATTGACAGATTAAATTTATTTTAAAGCCTGATTAAAGTGTGCGTTCACTATAAGTATTCGTATTTGACTATAGAAATTGGGAAGGACTGACATTTGTCTGGTTTTTCTCTGTGCAGACCTTTTCCAATGATGCCGATTGTTTACACGAGGGTGCCCCTTAACGTCCGAACGTCTTTCCGTCCAGCGTCTTTCCAAGTCCAAGTACAAGTTACTCTCTCCAGCAACAGCGGCGACGCTGACGTTGACGTTAACGTTGACGGATGACGAGCGCGGATGGCGGCGCTGCCGAAAAAAAGGCAGCCCAAAATGAACATATTCACTTAACAAACAAGTTGACTTTATTTCCCCGCCGTTCTCTGGAATTATGCCGCTGCGTCTGCGTCTGTGGCTCTTTGAGTGAGTCTCCAGTTCCGAGCGCGCTCTTTTGGGGTCTTGGGCCCGGTCCGTAGCTTCCGCTCTCGGCCGGGTTTACTTAAATTACTTTTAAATTGTTTTGTAATGCGCACCGACTGCGACGCCGGCGGCGACCGAGCGGCTGAGCGGTACGACGGCTCAGCTGCTGCAGCCGGCGGCCCAATATAAAAGGCTAGATGTCCGGAGACGCATACATCAAACTCATCTCAGCGCTCTGCAGAATCAGCAGCATCACCAGCTCAACAGCAAGGATTAACCGCGTCAGTTCCGAAAATGAAAGTGTTTGCCATCGCCTGTGTGACCCTTTTGGCGGCCAGCTGCGCCTTCGCCGCCCCCAGTCTGCAAGACAACCGCGTCGAGGGGGACAACACTCTGGGCAGGGCGGCCAGATACCTGGGCGCCTGCCTCGAGAGCGACGACATGGCCACGTGCTTGGCCGTCAAGGGAATCACCGCCCTTAACCGGGCCGCCAGGAGCAACAACATCGAGCTGGCCAGCGGAGTCACCTTCCAGAGGTGTGTGTTTACATTCAGTGAAAGTGGATTAACATTAAGCCCAGATGTGGTCTGGGCAAAACTTTAACGAGTGGCTAGAAGTTTCAAGTGGTTGCATCACAAACCCAACTAATTGTCTTAATTGTGAGAAAAGACTGGTGAGGAATTTGGAAATTTGGAAATTGGAAAAAAAGAGTAGTGAAATTGGCAGGTGTTTAAGTGGATATCCAAGTGGCTGGTGTCGTCGCAACCTTAGTCAATTACAAATGGGTTTCAAATGCAAAAACTTGACACCTTAAATTTGATCCTAAGATGCTAGTGATCAATTTATAATTTAATAGACCAGCCAAAAATATAGTCATTCAACTATAATACCAGAAATATATTAAATAAAATAGTTGAATATTTTCATTAGATTAGATAATATTAGATAATGTTAGATAATGCAGAATATAATTTTTTTTATAGTTTAGTACAATTTTCTTTCCTTTTCACAGAGATCCAGCTAGCCCCGTTTCCCGCACTGGAAAATCTCTGAGCGAGCAGGATGTCTACGCCGAACTGCCCCAGAATGCTGATGAGCGCACTGGCCGCCTGGTGGATCTGGCCATCTCCAGCGCCACCGACTTTCTGAGCAGCCACAACCTGGAGTTCAAGCTGCCCGCCGAGACCACCCAGCAGGTGGCCCGTGCCCTCGATGAAGGTGGGATTAATTGGGACACATCTCTCTAAAACTGGGTAATAATCTCATGACTTTTCTCCTCAGGCCGCGGCAAGATCAAGAAGATGATTGGACCCCTGGCTCTGGCCATTGGCGCTAAGCTCTTCGCTGTCATTCCCCTGGTGCTCGGTTTCCTGGCCCTGCTGACCTTCAAGGCCGTGATCGTGGCCAAGATCGCTTTCTTCCTGGCCATCCTGGTCGGCGGCTCTCGCCTGCTCGGTGGATTCGGCAACAAGTTCGGAGGCAACTCCTACGGAGGAGCCTACAGCTCGAACGCCTGGTCCGCACCTGCTAGCGCCGGATGGAGCTCGGGAGCCTCCTCGTCCTATCCCTATGCCCGCAGCATCAACGACGATGCCCAGCAGTTGGCCTACGCCGGCCAGGAGCAGCAGCAGCAGCAGTGAGGAGGAGCCAGGATCTAGATCCAGCTCGTGCTCGTCAGCCACAGAAGTGCCTTCGTTTTGAAACACCTTAGCCTGTAGTAATTTATTCGAAGTGTAATTAACTAATTTATTGCCGCACTCAGCAGAAGCAACTGAAACAGCATAGTCAAGTCGAAATGTTTGAATAAAACTAAAAGTATTCCATCCAAAACAAATCCGCAAATCCGCACACGTGTTTACCTGCGGCCTGTTGAGGTGCGGTGCTCGTACTTTCCCAGGGCTTAATTGAAATGCTGGCAGACCCACAAAATATCTGGAACTTTGTCGCATGGGCGGCAGGCAACCAGTTTGCGACTGGCAATTAAAACTTGTGGCAGGTTCTGTTGCGGGAAAAAAATAGAATTGCCGATAAGCTGGGTACGTACTACGTAGTTTTTTGTTTGTTATTTTTTTTTTTTTTGGCAAGTTTGTGGCAGTACTCATAATTGGAGTTTCTAGTGACCATGTGACGGCCGCTTGGCATGTTAATTGTTTACCAGAAACTTTCTACTTATGCTTATAAAAGTGTCACTTTGCGATTGGAAAGAGATATATGCGACGATGTGCTACAATTCAGCTTTCTTTTGGAAATAGATTTAGAAGCAATTGAAATAGAAAACGAGCGTCGAGCGCCAGCGGAGAATGAAATCGAAAGCGTTGAAAGCGCCGGAGCAACTAACTGGGCCAAATTGTGCATTAAGTCACCACCGCCAGAGCATACCAAATACGGCAGATACGTCTAATATGGCAGGGGTGTAGCGCGGGGTATCTCCCAGCTCTCCCAGATCTCCCCGACGGAGGAACTCATCCAAGAATCTGGCACAGGCAACCCGAACACGTCCCAGGTGCCGGCATTGCATGCCAAGTGCGGCTACGCTAACGGCGGTCGCCCGAAATTGGGCCACTTGCTTATATAAAATATATACAAAAATCATATTCAGCCGGCAGACTGCCAGCCGGGCAGCCAGAGCCAAAGCCAAAGCCAAAGCCCAGCCGAAGCCACTTCCCTTTCGTTGACATCGCGACGTGCGTGGAAATATGGTCAAGAAATTGCCGGCCAGGTAGCATACGCATATGCTTTGCATAAATTGATTGTGGATTTTTTGGCTCTCCGGTATTGGTATTGGTATATTGGTATTGTTATTGTTATTGCATTGCGGCGGTGCGTTTTGGCCTGCCGCGCGATTTCTAGCCACAAAATTGGTCAATCGTCGCCGATACAAAATGGTATAAAATGCGGGGGCAGTGCATTCAATTAGCCACAAAGCGCTTCCCGTTCGCCAAGCACAGCACAGCAGCAGCAGCAGCTCCCGGCAGCCGTTCCCAGGAATCAGGATTACTTACCCCCTTTTACTAAAGAAAATGTGCGCGAAATTCGTTTGTGTAGTGCTGCTGGCCAGCCTCGTGTGCGGCTCCCTGGCCCTGCCCTCGCAGGACAGCGGTGAGCGGGACCTGGTTAACATGCTGAACCGCCTGGATAACGAGGAGTCCGTGCCGCTCTTCGGCGGTCTGCGCATCGATCGATCGGAGACGGGTCGCACCTTCGGGGCCGGCAAGGCCGTCGAGTCCTTCGAGGATCGCGCCGAGCGATACCTGGAGACCCACGAGCTGAACCTCTCCTTCTCCGGCGACGAGCAAGAGGAGAACGCTGAGAACGAGTACACCGGACGCGCCATGGAGGGTGAGTCATTCGTCTTAGAATTGAAAATAATTCATTTAATTATGGCTAAGACATTAATTCGTGTGGGTAGAATTTCAACAAGCAATTTGATTTTAACGTAAATACAAGTATTCATTTTAATAACATTTTAAAACTTTACCTCGACCTAATATACAAATTCGGACTTTGCCTTTGCCAAAAATTAATAATGATCTAAAGAAAATAATAAATATATAATATCTTTGTTAAAATGCCAAAACGCAAACTCGAGTACTGCGAAAATATGCAACATTCCAGTTATAAATTAATATATTAAAAAATTAATCAAAATTTAAAGTATCATTCTGTAGAATTTCTTTCGAAAGTAGAAAATGTTGTAGTTAGTTAAAGTTAATTTCCGGTTTCCTGTTGCTATAACAATGAAAACTGAGGAATATTTTGTACGAAACGAACTTCTCTAATCACCACAAGCTGCATACTTCGTGGCCTTGCCGGAAAGTGAAAGCTTTCTCCCACCCGCCAAGCGCTGTATACTTTTGGGCAACTTACTTAATTTCACGCTTTCTCTTTACTGCTTTACTTTCTGCTACACAAAAACAGAATCCCGCAGCAAGCGCATGAAGAAGATGCTCCTGCCCCTGCTGTTGGCCCTGAAGCTGAAGAAGGCGGTCGTCATCAAGGTTATGTTCACCATCATCAAGTTCATCTCGCTGAAGGCTCTGGCTATCTCCTTCCTGGCTCTCATCCTGGCTGGTGAGTGTGCCCGAAAATGGCTTTAAGAAATGTTGTATTTAAGACCGAACTCATTGCAGGTGCCACCTTCTTCAAGGATCTGCTGGCCAAGAAGAAGGAACACATCACCACTGCCTACATCACCGGCAGCCCCCTGAACGCCGACATCGTGCACTCCGACTGGAGCCGCAATGGTCAGGCTGGCGCCGCCGATCTGGCCTACAACCACTATGGTCTGGCCCAGCCCTTCTAGGCCGGAACTCCCCCATATCGATCCATCCATCGCTCGCTATTCTAGCCTGAAACCCTCACCTGCTATATCTTACCCTACCAAAGCTTCACTTTCTTCGCCTTCCCTCCTCATTCCTTCTACCTTCCTCCAATACCTTCGTCATCCCTGTCTCCTTCCTCCTAAGACTCACCTGAAGAATGGCTTAATTCGTAGTCAGTAATTATTTAGTTACATTTAGTTAGTTAGCTGCGACATACCAAAAAAGGAAAAGAAAATCACAAAAATAGAGAGAATATCACAAACGGTCCACGACTCTTGGCTAGCTCAGGACAACGCATAAGGATACTAAAGTTAATCATGATTGCGCCATATTTATTGCACATTTCCACAATCCACATATCTCTTGGCGGATGTAAATGTCACTCAGGTTCATCGAAAACAACGAAGATTATGCCTGCTCAAGAGCTTACTTACTAAGTATTTATTCTGATAACTTAAAGCAATTGAATAAAAATGATTCAACAAATGCAGAAACAAACCCGCCCCCTACCTTGTTTGCCTTAACCGATTTAAGCTGAAAATGTAACAGGTATTGTGGCGCTATAAATAGCTTCAAAGCGTCGGAGCAAAAAATTAGGGGCTTTCGGTTCCCTTGATGTATGTAAAACGTTTTTTCTGACCTTTTTTTTAGCCTAACAAAATGTTACAGGTCGCATGCAATGGTCACAGATACTCGACAGGGGCAAAGATTAATGGGCAACTGGCAACTTGATTTATTTTGCGCCCTCTGTTGATATAACTTCCGATTTTCCGAACGAACTGAAATGAAAACGTCAAGTTAAGTCAACAAGAAAAACCAAATTTAACCAATCCTCAAACACGCAATTTTAATGGGTTTTGCTTTTAAAACACTTTCACTGGGGTTTCTCGCAAATCCAACCATATCTCAGCTTAATTATATTAGCAAATTTAATTGACAGAGCTTAGGCCCACCGGCTTTCTTGGCGATAACTTCCTAATTGGTTTTTAATCAATTGTCCCACTTGGAAATTGTATAAAACAGCACATCAAACTGCCCAAAGATCAACAGTTTTAAGATGAACAGCTCAAGCCACAAACTCGTCGGATTCGCCATCATTGTTGGCCTTTTGGTGTCCTTGGCCTGGACACTTCCAGTCGACGAGGAAAAAACTTCGCTTTCGGTCAAGGACGATGCTGTAAACGCAGAGACAGTGCCGGCTGTGGAGGAGGATTCCGTGAACGGTGGCCAGCTGCGGTTCCCGCCCTTTAATAATAATGGCACTGGATTTTTCGAAAAATTCGGCGAGAAGTTTAGAAATAAATGGAACTCACCAAAAACCACAACTACTACCACTACAACTACGACTACCACAACAGAGGCTCCAGGAAATTAATTAACATTTTTTGCAATTAGCCACTATAATTATATTTATTAATATTTTTTGAATAAATTTTAGTTGAATGAATAGGAAATATAATATTCTAGTATATTTAATATTATAAATAAAGAGTGCAACATTAATTAGTAGTTTAAATGTGTTACACTTTACTCTTAATAACCCGAGCCGTGTCATTGTTCACCCCATATTTTCCGACTCTGAGAACTAAATCTGGCTGGCTGGAAAAAGGGGAAATCAAAATCCGGCCAACAAATTGGTCATTAGCACTGCATGTAATCTGAACACAAAGCAGGCTAGAGACACGGAGCAGAAAGATATATTACCTCATGGGCAAAATGAGCAAAGAAAGTAGCGAAACGAGGCTGGGGCCAGACAGAAATGAAAATGTAGTAATAATTAACAATGAATTGTTAGTTAGTCCCAGTTAGGCAGCCAAAATGCTGTGTCTTAATTTATGGAGGTTCGCGGCACGCGACTCCTATCTGCGACTACGACTCGGACTCGTACTCGTAATTACCTGGATGTCCCAGACCCGGAGAGTTTTCTATTCGTCTCTTGGGGAACTGAACTGAACGGCGGCTGGAACCTTTTGGTGACAGAATTAGCCGGCCGTCTCGCTAGACTGGCCACTGGCCGCAGAGGAAAGCGAAAGTGCCGCCCAGTTGGACGCAGCTGACTGACGCTGGGAAGAATTTCGACCACAAATCGTTTGGGTAATTAGAAAAGCACAAGGGCCCCGAGACCGAGAGTACAGAGCCGTGCTTTGGTGAAAGGGAAATGGGAATGGAAATGCCACCGGCAGTGGCGGTGGGTATAAAGGTAAGGCCGTAAAATCGAGATGTTGCAGTCTCTCGAATAATCCCCAAGGCAGTAGATGCGAATATGTTGCTGATCAAGACCCTAGAATATCTATTTTATTTGGCACTATTTGCCTTTATGTGCAAATACGCCCAGTCAGCGAGTGTTGTCCAGCCAACGGAGGCACCCCCCAATCCAGCGGAAACCCTAAGGAAGCCCCAAAAGTCGGAAACCCTGCTTAATGGCTGCGAAACGTCGTCGTTCAGCTGGATGTGCCTTAAGATCGAGTTTGTCAAGATCATGGAAAAGCTGGCCGAACAGGAGGAGCTTAATGTTTTACCCGGCGTCAGTGTTGTGAAGGATGAGAATGCCACGGAGCTTAAAACTTCGGAGTTAATGGCGGGTGAGTGATTCAAATTATTATAGAAAAAGAACAATGTATTACTTGCATTATTTTTTAAATACAAAAATCGTATTCTCAAATGTTCCTTACTTTGCAGAAGTTGCTCGAAGCTATCCCAGTGATCCCAGCACACGCCTGAATGGCTACATCGTGGCCAAGTTGGAAAATCTGCTGAAGACGCGCTTTTTGAGATTTCGCCTGCTGGACGACAAATCTCTGGTAGAGGGTCGCAAACACAAGTTTGGCAAGAAGGGAGGCCTGGAGGCCCTGGTGGCAGCCGGAGTCATGATGAAGGGCATGCTCATGGCCATGGGATTCGGTGCCATTGCTCTTATGGCCGGCAAGGCTCTGATGACAGCCTTGATGGCCTTGACCCTATCGGGAGTCCTGGGCCTCAAGAGTTTGGCCGGCGGCGGCGGAAAGTCTACCACCTATGAGATAGTGGCCAAGCCCATATACACTTCCAGCCACTCGCATTCGGTGACCCACGAGGATGGAGGACACGGACACAGTCCGCACTTTGCCGCCGGCGGGGGTGGAGGCACCGCCAGTGGCTTTGGCTACGGTGGATATTCTCGGTCAATGAAAGTAGAGGCATCGCCTAACCAAATCTAATAATTCTAGACAACCACTTGTAATATTCTCTCATAATTTATTTATTTATTTTACAATAAGATCTATAACGGAAACAAATACAGCAAATATGATCAGGCCAATAATATACTGTAATAGGAGTAAAAGGAAAGGAAGCTCTTAAATCAAGATATTCTAAAAGCAACACGTTGCATTATTATGGTTAACAGTGAAACAAGTGAATTGAAAATTACGTCATAACACTCTTCTAGTGCTAATGAGTTGTTCATATTTAAATGGACTTTTCAATATTGCTACAGAGACCTTTTTATTTACTTTGTGATTGAAAGACAGTCACTGTTACTTCCGTAATGCAAAGTGATTTTTGCAAAAATACTTACCAGAGCCAAGCAAACTGGCTTAAGCAAATCTTTGTCCTTGTCTCTTAAAAAGAAAAAGAAAAGAAAGAAAGGTCTTGCGTACATACCATCTCCATGATTATCAATTTACTGAAGTTCTCTTGATAAATTTTCCGTTTTATATAGACGAATGACTTCCAAATAAGAAAGTTGACCAGTGATAATGAAAAGAATTTTGCTAATTAAGCTAAATTGTCTGCGGTTTGTCCGACTTATAGGCCAATAAGCTTTTCTCATACCCATGACAAATAAGTTTCGGTCTACGGTCTATGTATCTCTATGAAGAGAAATATGTCATTTATAAACTTTCCAATTCCAAGGAGTTGGCCTATAAAAGACGCACAATTTAGTAACGGAACTTCAGTTGATTTGGGATAATGATGCCGATGAAGCCGATCTCTTATGGTAGGTAATAAAGTAAGCATATAGAAAAATTCGCTAAGCTGCTGAAATAATTAATATTGATCCATCCGAAAATGTGACAAATTTAATTCAGTGTAACTGCAGCAAATCGAATCATTCTGAACTAAAATTTACTAGATACTGATCACTGTGACTCTTCAATTTTAGCTTTCCTCTTATGCATTACAACCATATATTTGAGCCATGCGGAGGTTAATCAAAACTCAGGAATAAGAGACACATTTGATACGGAAGTCCCAATACCAATAAAACTCAGCTATGGGAACCAGAAAATTTACAATAACATTAGACCTCCAAGTGGCAAGCTGGAAGAGCAAATCGTAGAAAAGAGTAATGAAATAAGGACTGAAAATTTCCTTGATGACTCCAACTATGACGACAATACAGATATTCCCTCAAATTTCGGTCTCAAAAGGTTCTGGGGAAAGTGGCGGCGAAGGAGAAAATCTACCACTGCACCATTAGAAACCACAACAAAGCCGGTAGACCCAGGCACCTCCACCGCTCTTCCGACCTCGATGGGAACACCTACAACTTCCACTGCTCTCCCCACATCAACTGGAGTGCCAACAACATCTCCAGCTATTCCAATTTCAACGGGAACCCCAACAACATCTCCAGCTATTCCAATTTCAACGGGAACCCCAACAACATCTCCAGCAATTCCAACTTCCACAGCAACCCCAACAACATCCCCTGCGATTCCTTCTTCAACACCGACAACACAAGAACCAGCAACATCTCCAGCTATTCCAACTTCAACAGTAACCCCAACAACATCCCCTGCGATTCCTTCTTCAACGCCGACAACACAAGAACCAGCAACATCTCCAGCTATTCCAACTTCAACAGTAACCCCAACAACATCTCCTGCTATACTAACTTCAACAGATCCATTAACATCAAATGCGATTCCAATATCTCCATCTACAACAACAGAAGTCACATCAACATCTAATGCTATTTCAACCACCGGAACTTCAACTACTGAAATGACATTAAGTGATATTTGTGTAACTTTTCCTCATCTTCCGTCTTGCCAAAGTGCATAGTATAGCGAACAAATATTATAAAAATATTATATTACCTAACTAATAAATTTTAATATTTTATTTGTAAATGATTTCTTTGTCTTCTCTATTTTGTTGCTGTGCTCTTTATAAACATGAGCAGCATTAAAAATCAAATTTAATTAGCGAGCTAATAATCATTGATTTTGTGTGAAAGCTACTCTTCATTTCTCCCGTACATATAGGCAATATGTATAAAAAGCTCACTACAGTATAAATCAGTAGAATTGACTATTGATTTACTGCGGTTAGTTGCCTATTCACAAGTTATTAACAGAGAAAATGAAAACAACTAATTTTGAAGGCGGAAACAAGCTTTCATTTCAACTAATACGGGTGCTGTGTCTGGAAATCTAATTAGGACAATCAAGCCCGGGGTACTGTCATCTAATAATGGACAAAATCCTAATCTTTTTGAATATTATTTGCAATCTCAACTTGTATTCTTACCAGGAATATAGGAAAGTCCAAGCTCAGATACATCAATTTATAACTCTCTTTGTTTTTTTTTTTTTCATTACTTTAAAAAAAATTCATGTTTTTCCACAAATTTCGAGACTCACAAGATGCCAACCTTAGGCAATGAAAACATCGATTATTAATTGACAGCAAAATTGTTTAGAATTACACAAAATAATAACAATTAAATATTTCGAAACCTAATTGACTTTATAAAATTTCTTTAAAAATTCTGACCAAGAACAAAAACTCTAGGTACTTGAATATAAATAAGAAATAAATATATGTAAGAATTAAAATAATAAAAATTTGTCAAACCATTTTAAATATCCATTCCTTTTATGCATATTTTGCAACCTTAGAGATATCAAGTGTCACGAAAACATTTTATATATTTACTACCTAAAGACAGAAGCCAGTCAGTCGCCAATTAGCAAATTTATTAAGAATCCATCGTAACCTACTTTCGAAAATTCGCACGAGCTCGGGAATATAAAAAGCGAAATTTAACTCAAGAACTTTAGTACATAAATGATCGTCATGAAGACTCTTCATATTGGTAGGTAGAAAATAATATTTGCTTAAACATTGACTATAAAATGAATATATAATGTTAGGTGCAGTTTTGGTACTACTGTTGTGCCAGACATGGATAGTTTTTGGTCAAGTGGCTGTTCTTAAGGCCAGTGAAGATGCCCCAAAAACACCACTGATAGTGCTTTCAAATCCAATAAGTTCGTCTACAATTAAGGAGTCAGTCAAATCGGAAAAGGATGTTGAGACCACACTAGTTCCAGAGTTGGAAACTACCTATCCACCAGCAACCGATGCAACAGCAACCACAGAAAATGTCATTAGGAAGAAACCAATGCCTCCAAAGCAAAAACCATTTCTGAATCATGGCCAAAAGCAAGCGCTTCAACTGCAGGACTTATTGTCGTTACCTGGAATTTGGGAGAGTTCACCTATTGTTTCCACTGGACCATTCACAACGACCTCGACTGCCCAACTGTCCCCCGTTCAACCAATGTTCTTTCCCATGCCGGTCTACATTCCCTATCCCATTCCCTTTATGCTGAACCAACCGATGCAGCTGATGAGTAAGGACAATGTCGAAGATAAACTCGCAACAAGCTTCAATGCAATGTTGACTGGGAACCTACTTAGGAGCTCGTTACAACCAGATGATGGCAAAGAATGGCACAAGATAATTAGGAATCGTATAAAGCCAGCCAACCAAGATGGCCCCAAAAAGTGGAGGGGAAAATGGCGTAAGACAACGACTACGACAACAACAACCAAAATGACCACCAAATCTCCAGATCCCACCAAGCCAACAATGTCGACAAGAATATTATTAGAGAGCAGTGACAACGAGGTCAAACCTATTGAAACCCATGTCAGCATTGAGACAACCGAAGCAACGAACTAAGCAAAAAAAAACCTCAAAATATACATTGTCCCATGTCCTTATTATATTTTCAACTTAAATAAACTTGTAAACTATTTATTTGTATCCCTAGTTTGTCAGGTTGTCTAGGGTTAAGCCGAAACCTGTGAATCTCTAAAAAACCTCATACGCAGGTAAATAAAGTACACATACTTTCGGGCTTTTGGAGAAATGCTTACACTCCGGAGAGCCCACATCTCTCCCATGGCTCGCTTGTTCACGGAACAACTAAACTCACCTACCAACACCCAACACCAAAGTTGGCCACATCTGTGCAGAGGCGGCACCTCCAATCAGTTGGCCTTCCACGCTCGCCGGTCTTCCACGTTTATAGCGCCTCTCTGCCTATTAACAACGGTAAAAAGTGAAAGACGCGCCGGGGGATTCTCGAAATCAAATCTACCAAATTGTGAAAACAGAGAGCGAAAGTGACCAGCGGACAAATAACAAAAAAGTGTCTTGCTAATTAGGCGTCTCGCCACAACAACAAGTTGCGTCAAAGAATAATGAGTAGGTTGTGATTTGCGAGTGGTTCGCTCAAGTGACTGTGAGTTAGTTTATGTTAACTGCAGGTGAAAACATCTCCATCTCCAATACAGTAAGTAGCGCCCCCGAAATGCAAATATTTGACCTAGTTTATTTGGTGACTGACTGACCAACTAAAAACATACCAAACAACTGGCAAGCCGGTTGTCAGTTGCACTTATTAACCCGAAAACGAATATTGGAAACCTGTTTCAAAAGGGGAAATGCAACGAATGACCATGTGCATGCAGTTAAGTTGGTAAAAGTGAAATTTCTGCGGTTTTTTAGCTCCGTCAGAAAACCCATAAAGTTCTCAGAGACCCTCCCTCCGTCTCTGTTGAATTATTAGCGCATGCCAGATGGGAATCTCAACGCGCTCTAATACACATTAGAATCCCAATTAGTACTTGGGCTCGCGTGCTCACCAGCAGTTGATTCTTGGAGCAAAACACAGCCAGAATTTTTTTAATGCTACACCAATTAAGAGCAGAAGAAAGTAAACAAATTGCTTGGGCCCGGCTCGAATCGCTTACTCTTTTCCGTTCAGACAATCACACTTAGTTGAAAATGAAACCTTTTAGCATAAATTGCAGGCGATAAACCGCAGCTATATATGAGGCGACAGAATGGTTTTATTCCGGTCCCGGATCATTTTTATTCGCCATTTTATTGTGCCACTGTCGATAATTACATTCAATTGCTGCAGTGCCTGGCAGATGGATCATAAAAAAGTGCGCTGAATCCGATCTATTTGGACTTAATAAGCCATTAGTGAGTCAAGTTGGTTAACCGCAACGAAAGTGAATTTGCTTTTTGTTCGACTTGCCCATGGATTTCTCTGGCGGCAAATAAAACGCAACGGACAAAAAGAAATGTAGACGGAGTTAAAAAACTCTTTAAAATATTTGCACGCTAGCTAAAATCACACCACACTGGGCCGGCCAACTAAGATACAGGCACGCATAAAGTGAAATTAGTAATCTATTAGATACGTTCACCGGGCGTTCGACTGAGACTGAGACAGAAACCGAAAGTTCGTCGGCAGATAAAATTTGATACAATTTAATGGAATGCAAATGCTCGCCGCTTTACATAACCTGCCTGCCCTCGATGCGATGTTCGGATGCGTGTGTCTGCCGAGAAATTGTCACATAAAAATGCAATAAAATCTCGCGGAAATGCTGTGACTGACAGTGCCAGAAACAGCGCACAGCGAAAGCTTGTTACCTTCCGAAACGTAATCTGGCTGACTGTCAACCGAGAGTTGGCCATTTTCAAGTGCCATTAAGATAGATGTAATTGAATCATTATTAAAAAAGGGCAGGAAGCATTCAAGTGAAAGCCATCGCAACGACAGAACGGCAATCAAAAACAAAAGTATCGCCAGTCTTGCGTAACTCTTGAAATAATATTTAAAAGTAATTAAATTTACTGACTTGTTATCAAAAATATATAACGCTTCAATGTAAAATAATATAAATGTTGATAAAGAATAAAATTAGTGTAATACTATAACCATTTTAGAAGAAGTCTACAATTTAAAAGCTCACTTCAAAATAGTATATCTGTCGCTGTCTGGAGCTCTGGTTTCTATGCCGCTAACCCCCAAAGACACCTAACGGTCGTCTTGGGTCTCCGACTCGACTTGAACCCGTGGAGAACTTACATCATATGGGCTCTTGGGTGGGGAGCGAGTTCTGCAGCTGCTGCTGCTGACTCCCAAAAACTTGATTTAGCAGTCCATTATTTTTATAGCAATTGTGTACTCTCTGCTTTATGGGTATTCCTTTTGGCATGACATAAGCCGCCATGGCACTTTAATAGAATGCCTTTAATGGGAAAAGCCATAACAACGCGACTCGTTACATGAAGCATACATATGTCGTTTATGCATATTACGCATATGTACCGTCTACCGAGAGCAACTTAGCCGAAGCTCGTTAAAAAATAATAATCATAAGTCGTGATACGGTATGCAGCTGGGTGAGCAATGTGGACTAATTGATTGCATTGGAAGTATGATTGAATATGATTATAAACGGCCCCAACAGTTTGTGGAAAAGCTCTCATGTCTGGGCCCAAATTAGCAGGCATTTTTAGTTAATTAGTATGCTCACCCAAGGGTCTCAGACTTGTGCCAATTAAATTTATAGTCAAGTAGTCGTTGAAATAAGGTAAAAGTATGAGATTGATATCTTGATTACAGATAATGGCTACAAATATTACACGAAGTCCCTTCAATGGATATGAAAACAACAAAAGAAGAATAGCATGTCATAAGTGTGTCACCACACACATCTTTTGTTGAAAGTGGTTCAGTAATGGCGATTTTATTTGACAACTTGATTGCTTTCCATTGTCACCAAGCACCGCTTTTCGATTCCGTTCTCAATTCAATCGCTGTGAATAAAAGTTAACTTGGCTGCCCGCTTTTTGTGGAAAAATTATATATATTTTTATAGGTAGCTAGGTCAACAGTTGACCCATTTTTCCAAATAAAAACTGGTATATCGAGAAAGCCATATTATGCCACCTTAACTTAACGAAACTATGCAAGGACCAGATATGCAAATATTTATTATTATGTGAGGAAAAAACCAAACAAGGAAAGGAAGCCATGACGAAAATAAAATATAGAAAATGCTAAATCCTTTTAGATAATTATTCTGTGAGATATTAAATGTGTGTATATATTTATATATATATTTTTTTTTACTTACTTTTTTTTAAGAATACTAGTACTATCTTCACATTTCATAATTCTTGACTCGTTTCTTGTTTATCTTTAAGTTGCCGCAACAATTTGAACTCTTCGCAAGCACATTGGATTCATGAAAAACCAATAACCATAAAAAATAAACTAAAAGTAGTTTGTCGTAATGGGAAAACTTCAATAGTAAATCCTGATTGGCCGCGAAAAGCGTCAACGCAGCGAAGAGAATCAACAAAAACGCGGAAAATTAACGCCAAGCTAGCAGACAAACTGCACTTGAAACAATCTAAAGCTAACTGGAAAATGTATAAACAAACATAGAGGGGCGGGGGGCTGGCGAAACAACTTTCAGCCGCGGCAAAAACTACAGTTAAGAAGAATATTTGCCGGAGCAACGTGCGAATGCAGAGGAAGCCACCAGATACAAGATACAGCCGCTATTGCAGCTTAAAGAGTCAACGACAACTGAACGAAGCTGGCGAGAGGGAATCGCCAGACAGAGAAAGAGTAAGAGAGAGAGAGAGAGAGAGACCGGTCCGCTTAAAGCCCCGGCCATGATCTTGGCCAGCGGTTTGGGCCACAACACGCTCAGTTGTCCGCCAGTCGCGCACGCATGCGCACACGAAACGCGCTAACAGGTGATTTGCATATCCACCAGATACTAGATACGAGATACGAGAGACGGGATAAATACAAGTTACAAGATACGCGAGCTGCAAACCGTTAGGCCGTAGGTGTGCCGCGATGAAGTAATTGCTAGCCGTAGCTAGATAACCAAGTAACGCAAATAGAAAACGCGCTAAATGCGGCAGCGAAATTCCAAACAAACGAGTCCAAAGTAAACATGCGAAGAAAGTACTAAAAAAAAACCAACAAAACTGAATTAAGACGGGGCAAAACAAATCGACAGAGACCCATTAACAATCAATGGAATTGTGTTTGTGTGCTAAATAAATTGATTTGTCAATTGGCTTACGATTTCGCCAATAAAGCCGGTCATTGTGTCCGCCGGAGCTCAAAGTTCCTGAGCACGTAGCTAGGGCGAAACTAGCTAGATAAATTGCTGGGCCAAGGCGCACAATTGCAGCCACAATTGCAGGTTGAAGGTGTGAATTGCCCGTCGGCAGTGCTCACTGCTAACTGCTAACTGGAAAAGTGAAAACGGGAACCGAAAACGAAACTGAAAATGCCCAAGACACACAGTGATCTGCTCCGTAATTGGAACTCGGGTGAGAGCCGGAGGCAGTGGACATCCTCTAGTAGAAATCGCACCTGCGATCGCAGCAGCAAACCAAATCGAAGTCGCGGCCTCCCATGGTCGAGCATGGTCGGATCAAAAACCAGCCTGCTCATTTTCCTCCTCTCAATCTGCCTAATAAACGCGGTCGCCAAGGCGGATGAGACGGCCCGAAATGGTCGTCTTGGCCGCCATCTGTCCACCACACCGCTGAGTCACCTGGAAACGGAGCCTGCCGATGAGGTGACAGAGTCGGCAACAGAATCCGGAACGGAGTCCCCGACGACGGAACTGCCGCCGGAAGAATGGCAGCCAGTGCTGAATGCCACGGATCAGCCGGCCAGGAGGCAGATGGAAAAGATAGCTCCCACCGACTCCCTGCTTCTCCGCCTGGCCAGACGCTTTACCAGTGGCAACGAGCTCTGGGACGGACTCGTTCGCGATTGCTATCTGAAGCCGGATATTTCGTGCTTCCAGAAGAATGTGTTCAGCTATTTGGACGGTGCTCTGAACGTGCAGGATGTCAATGTGACGCAGAGACTAAAGTTTTTCAAGAACCAAGTTCACTACGAGGCCGAGAAGGAGAAGGAGGAGCAGTCGGAGGCACGTGCGGGTAAGTGCATTTGAACTTCCTTTTAATGTCTTCGAAATAAGTGAAGATAATTATTAAGTCTTGAACTACTTACAGTTTCTACAAAGTTCTGATAGTTTCATATCAATTAGTTACAACATATTCTGTTATTCCCCAAGACTTTTCCCGCATAATTGCGTTTCGCTGACGGAGTCTTATGTAACACAACCTATAGTTGGTCGACTTTGTTTGTGCGATCAGTTTTCACATCTGTGAGTCTTTGGAATTCGATTCTTTTCTTCGCTTTGTATACCTATACTCGAGCACGCTCACAAAACAAAATAAATAAATGCCGCTGCCAGTTCCAGTAACTTTCACTTGCCGCGTTTTGATTTGATTTTTTACGTATTTTAGCTGCGCCGGAGAGCAGTAAAATATCTGCTACGGCAACGATCTCTCGTTTATGTGAGTCACGGCGCTTTGACTGCGCTCAATTATGCGGCTTTTTACCTGGCCATCAGATGTTTTCTTTTGCCCACGGTAATCGGCACATTAACAATAATTCAGCCAAGACTTATGTAAGCGGTAGATCGTTTAGAATTTTCTTGACAAAGGAGAGGTACTCAAATTATAATCTTCAATTAAATAAAGTTAATAAACAGTAGAATAAACAATATATTTTAACATTAAAAAAAATATATATATATATTTTCCTTATGGAAACTTCTCTAAAACAATAATAAATAATACAGAAAGTTTTTTTATTGTAACCCGTTTATTTACTTATTTATTTTAATTTTCTAAGAAAGTACCCTTTCAATAATAAGCAGTCAATTATTGTGTTACTTTTTTAATATATTGTTTAATTTTCATGCAATTATTAGCTGTAATAAATGAGAAATTAAAAGCACTTTATCACAATTACAAACTGATTAAGCACACAATTTTTACAACAAAAACTCAAAAGCAATAAAATACTTTAGTTATATCTCTCTCAACTCGCCGTTCTTCGGCAAATGTGACTGTCTTTAGGACCCATACAAATTTTAAACGCTATTTCAACCTCCGCCAGAATATTTTCCAAGCGGAAGCAACTCCCACTTGCTCACACGCTGTAAATTATTTATAGACACAAATGCTAACGTTACTCTCAGTTGCGCAAGAGATGCAGCATCCTGAGCGGCGAAATCGGTGGAGATACAACTTTCATTAACCCAAAAGCGTCACTCTGTGCAGATTTAACCTCGTTTGCGTCCGTCTAACTCTCTGTTTCTCCGATTGCCAAGCAGCCAGTCCGGAAACCCCGATCGAGGAAGTGACCAGCGCTCTATATGGCAAGAGCATCAAATTTGCCATGACCCACGATCTGGAGGTGGACTTGCCGGAGGTTATGTTCAACGGCGCCACATTTCGCATCTCGCCGCGGGCCATCGAGGGAAATGGAATCATTGCCAAGCTGGAGCTGATACCAAAACAGGTAGTAAAGGCCCGGCTGGCTGGCGCGATAATCCAGAAGAAGATACGTAAGTAAACGCGCAATTTGTTTCCCCATCACGCAGCTGGAGATGCAGATGCAAATGCTGATGCCGATGCAGAGGCAGATGTGATTCTGCTGCCGATGATAGCGCTTTCACTCTTGCATCAAGAGTCTGATTCGATTGCTACTTTCGTTTGTCCAGAAAAATTTCTACGCAGCAAACTGGTGTTGTCGTTCCTCGCCTTGTTGCTCATCATCAAGATCATCAAGATCAAGCTGTTCTGGCTGCTGCCGATCATCATCGGAGTCGGAGCCGCCAAGAAGCTGCTGCTGAAGTTCCTGCTATTCCTGTTCCCGGCGCTGTCGCATCTCTTCAAGCTCTGCTCGTACTACCAGCAGTCCTATCACGCACCACCCAAATACCACCACCACCATCACCTCATCGATCACCATCATACGGTGAGTGCCAATGCCGATTGGGGATGATATTGCACAAATTTTCTTGTTTACACAGAAGTCGTTAAGTCGTTTGCGTGCAATTTTCTCGACCATTTACACAGTTTCGGTACAAACTAACCAGTGTTTAAGCTCTAAATCAGCAATTTTCCTTGGAAAAGTTAAGTGAGTTTGGCAAACTTAGGTTTGCATGTGCATATTTTTATCCCATATGCATGGAAACGGAATTGCTGCATTTATACTAACCTGGTTTACATAAATCAACTACTGGCTTAATAATATATTAATTAATATATTTTTTTACACAAGAAATCTAGTAGTAAATTATTTTTTAAAGACTTCCATGAATGTTAGTAAAGAATAGGAAAACTGTATTATTTCTTAAAAAGAAAACATTCTCCATGACACGAAAATAAGACACTTAGAGGAAAGAGCGTCTTGTGATACCGTCACTAACAGGTTTGGGTTAGGCCGATTATATTTTTCACGTCTTTGACGTATTTTTGGAGAAATTTCATTAGCAATCTGGATGTGATTCAGTTTTGTCTGTACGCCTGCCGGTCGGAGGTTGTCTTTTGTTACTGTTCGCGCTCGCATATCCACGCTCCCGGAAATTCAATTAGAAAAGTCTACAGGCGCGTTCTTAGCCGTCAGTTGAGAAGTATTTCCATTGAAGATTTCCCTTCCCACCTCCAAGCACGTGTCGCAGCGCCCTTGTCATCGAAATGAGCTCACGCTGACACAGACAGCACCCAGCTTGACATATCGTCAAATGAAATCCCGTCTGTTGAATGGTGCCCGTTGGCAGGGATTATAAATGTCTGTAATAGAACAGAGAAAAAACTGAATAAACTACAAGATAGGAATCCTTTTCTTACTTAGACTTCATTAACGACCAATCTATGTTGGAAATATTATTTAAGACAGTCGGAAACCCTATTTTGTCATTCCCTGTCGAATATTTCCAAACTCGACATTTTATATTTACCAAAGTATTTAAATTTGCAGGGAAAGTCATTACATTAATCCAATTTTTTCCTGTGCAAGACTTTTTCTCACAAATACTTCTGTGCGAACGAGTGCACACGCGTAGATACTCGTATTTATGAGATATTTATGTTCGCATTCATAACTGTCGCTAGGAATGACATTGAACTGAGACTAGGGCCTGGCATTTAGCCAAAAGCTGCCAGGGATAATCCGGGTAGCCATGTTTGCATACCACATTCTTTTTACTGAGCAGGATTTCCTCTTAAATTGATTCAATAAAACAGCCAATTTAGTAACTATGATCCTTTTCAACTGCCGCTTAGAAGCTGTAATTGAGTTAAGGAGAACTATGGAAGATTTAAGAGGAGAAAGCTAGAGTCCATGGGGAACACGTGACGTTAAGCTCTTTCTTGAATGGAATATATGAATGTCTTTACAGCCGGATTCCAGCAGTAAAGTAATAAAAAGCTAACAATCGATAGGGGAGCGCTTTATTGAATTCCATATGTGCATAGACACTCGGATGTCGCATTTCTTGGCTATTCGCCGTCTTAAAGCTATCTGCCGTTGCCATCCCTGCCTGCTTTCGCAGTCAGTGTAAATGAAATTAATTTGCAGACGGAAAGACTTCCCAAGTCGAGAGCAAGAAACACGCACTTGACGTGTCACCTCTTTACTGGGAAAACTTTCTGCTGCCGCACAGCATGAAATATGATTCCGATTCGGCGTACAATAAACAGCACAAATAATAGAGCCAGAGCATGAATCTAAAGCCGGGCAGAGCTCCCTGCTAGGCAATGACACAGTCCCATATCTTGGCATCTTATTCGTTATTTACGGCTATTTGGCAGTCATTGAACTGAGTTAAAGGAGCGCGGAGTGGGGCCTGCCCACCAGACAAAGTCGAGCAGAATGCGTATTATTTGGTCGGTTCAAACATTGCCTATAAATAGCCAAAAAGATGTCGCGATGAGAGCACTCGAAAGAGAAGCCCTCCAGAGCAGTGAAAAAGTTTGGCTGTGCTGCCAAATTTATTAAATGTTGGGCATAAAGAAGCCTTGCAGCCTCGACTGCTCCATTACTTTTTTCAATTTGAGTTTATCATGACTCCACACTCGAGGAAACCAGAAAATTGGCAAAAACCAACCATTACTATCTAGAAACTTAGTTTATATTTTAAAATAGCTCCCAAACTAAAGACTTACCCCAAGTACCTTTATTTTTAGGTGGTCCCGCCATGGCACAGTGGAGAACACCACTCGGTACCCGAGCTCATTTATACGCATCCACCGAAGGGCCATCCGTCCGCCTATCTCCATGGAGCGCCCGTTCACGAGACCTACGGCCCAGGAGGATTCGAGCACTTCGAGGGAGCCTGGGAGAACAGTGGTCCTGGATTGGGTTCCGAGTAAGTGCCGCTTTTCTGCTTCGCACACCACGCTTTCTGTGTCCGCATTCTGTGACTTTAACCGTCTGTGTATCTGTCTTGTCTCTAAATCACACTCACAAATCACTCCCACAACAATCGATCGGCCTCACTATAGATACATAGGCGATATAAATCGCGCTGCACAAATTGAGGATAATGCGCATTACTTTAAGCCCAACACGGCGAATGATGCCGGGGTATTGCATGCTTGGGGCCTGGGCACCACACAGGTACAACAGCAGCCACATCAGGCACAGCAGCAGACACAGCACCAGCGATGGCCTGCCACCCAGCAGGCCAGGCCGCCAACAATTCAACAAAAACATCATCAACAGCACCACCAGCAGCAGCAGCTCAAGCTACAGCTGCAACAGCAATTAGGTGCTCAGAAAGTACAGCCCTCTAGTCACAGTTTAAACCCATTTCAAAGTCAGGACAAACAAAGGTACATGCCACTTAAGGGCGCCCCGAAAAAACAACATACAAACAGTACACCAACTCACACGAAAACTCACTTGCACCACCACCGAAAAAACACAATCGCACACGCATATATTACGTCTCAACATAAGCTAATAACCCTATTCCTTAAAGCCAGCTCCTTCTAATGTTAGCATTTTATTTGCTTATGTTTACGTTCCACATTTTGCACGGAAAGGGGATATCTCTATTGTATTCTACCTTTGTAATATATTTTCATTGCATTTCAAATTTAATTCCTTAAAGGAAGCACTAAAGAATGCTTTTTGGTTGATTGTTATTACTCTCCAGTCTCCAATAGTATTGTCCTATTTTCCGTGCATAACCCCATACATAGAACTGTTTCCTGCTTGCTTGTACAATGTTTAATAAACAACTTAAATATAAATAGGGGCTTTCCGGTACCCCTGCTGTTCTGTTTGTTTTCCCACCAATCCTCATGTCCTATCTGTGCATGGAAATGTAATTAAAAATCTTTAATGAATTGCAAACAACACTGCGTCGTATGGTAATTGTTGCCAATTAAATTGAGAAGCAAAAAGGAAATTCGATTCACCGCCACAGTGCAACCATTGTGGCACCGGATGTTGTCTCTCCCACTCACACCCGCATTCGATCCCTAATTTTGTTTCGATTTTTACAGCTCAAGGCCAGCACACACGCAGCACCATCCGGTCTTCGTTCCAGGACACCATCCGCCGCAGAGCGGGCCAGGACTCACGGCAGCGGCGCAAATAGCCGCCCAGTATGATCCCGCACGCAACAATCAGCAGCAACAGCAGCAGCAGCAACACCAAACTTTGCAGGAGCCACAACTTTCGGTGCGTATCATATTTCACGCCGTTACGTATACGCAGTGTGTACAAACAGAATCCGCGAATGTGCATGGTAATTGTAAGCGCAACCACGTGGAAATAAACATGAAAATGTGTGAAATCAGATAGTCCAGCCTTAAAACCTGGTTCAGTGAGACAGACTCCTCAATATTTTGTTAGGAATTTACATGAATAAGCAGAAAGTAAATCCATTTTGGAAAAGCGTCGAGTTTTCAAAGCACAGAAAACCAAACATGTAATTAAAGGAAGAAACATCTTGAAGCTCTAAACCAATTAAATATGCTAACAAAAGGATTCCTAGGAGATTTCACAAGAAATATTTGAAACTAGTATTTGATGTGAAAGTAGGACGCCTTATTTCTTTTAGTGGATTTCCCCCTAGGCACATAAATAAGACTTTTTAGTAATTCATACTCATAAGTCTTGCAAACAAGTTAAACTTATAGCTCAGCATACTTTTATTAAAATATATGCACTTACGGAGTACTTTCGCAGAACATAAACTGACAAAAAATTTATTTGTATTGTAGTAGGTCAAGGGGCTGGCTTCGGCTCCACCCGCCTTTTACGGCCATTTCCTCCCATCATTAGTGGCACAGTGCCGGCTCCTATTTGCAGATTGCACATTTGCACAAGCAGGCAACATCACAATCAATCTGGCTGCCGCAGTTTCCCCCACAAACAAATGTCTAGACCCGGCACATGGCTGCATTTATTGACACTTTCCTCCAAGTGCAGATGCTATTGCCGTATTCTTTTCTCTTTTCTGTTTAACGACACTGTTCAAATTGCAGGGCCGTACAAGGTGTATTGCTTGGCAAACAGCAATTTTGCCAGACCAACTATATGACTCCCTGCCAGCCTGACTGCCTGACTGACACTCAACGACAGTTTTCACTTTCAAGTGCGGACATGTGGGCTGTGCTTTCGGGCACTCGGCTGTCAACTAAGCCATAATTAAAATGCACTTTGCCATTGCAGTGCCCGGTGCCTGACAGCACAATACGTAGGCTTTGCGAAATATGACTCACCGCTGTTCACCTTAATTAAATGAGCACAGCACACCTTGCCGAATATGATGGGAACCAGCTGTCGGGAAAGTCTGCTGGCGGCTCTAAATTATGTTGGTCAGCCTGACTGTCTACAACAGAAGGTCGCAACACGTACAAACTTTGCCCTTTGCCTTCACGAAAAGTTTCAAAATTGTTTCACAAACATTACCGCCTACAGATATTTTTTAATTTAATTGTGACAACTTGATTTCCAAAGCAAAGACTGTGATAGAGGTGCAATATATCCGTAATTGAATTTTCAATTTACTAGAAAACTAGTATCCATCTAAATAACTAAACTTAAGTGAGAGACCACACAAAGAAACTTACTGAATGGAAATTTGTATGCTACCCCACAGCCTGAACTGGCCGCCCAGCTGAAGGAGGCCATCCGCATTCAGGCCGAGCAGCGACTGATCCAGCAGCAGCAGAAGATACTGGAACATCAGCCATTCGTGCAGGACGGACAGGTTTGCCAAACACATCCACATCCGCCACACTAATCTGCTTTTCATTGTGAATAATTTGTGCGTATTTTTTTTGCGTTTTGCAGCCACTATACCCGCTGAACTATGATCCGTTCTACAGTCCGATTCTGCAAAAAATAGACAAGATTGTCGAGCAGTTGGGCGTAAAAAATGACCTTTGCAAGGAGCGCATTGTTTGCAGCATGTACAAGGATCCAGCGACATATAGTCCGCACAGCAATTTCGTTTCCGCCGAGCTAAGTCGGTAAGTCTTGACTGGAAATGTCGTTTAGGGAATGTAAAAACAAGGGGAATAAATATAGTTGAACCGTCCTCTGATCATTTCTATAAAAATCCAATTCTAAACTGGTTCTATTATAGGGAGACCAATAGGACTAGATTGGCAGTGTCCTGCTAGCGGATGTTAAAAAAAAGGGGGACTTAAATATAGTAGTAAGAAATCGAAAAGCGCACTTTACTCTGACAGTCTTTGGAAATAACCACTTCAAAATAGGTTCTATTATAGGGAGACTAACAACGACTCAGCATCGCCTCAACGATCCAGATCACTAATTTTTATTTGCAACTCGGTCAAAAAAAACATTGGCCAGAAATATAAGTTTGATTCGTATTTTGTATGAATTTTCTTTTCCAACACTTTAAAGGCTGTGTGTGCTATAAACTTAGACGTGTCATTAGTCATAAAATGTGTTATTTTGTGCTCTAAATGCTGCTGCCTGGCCATGGCAAATTATGATGTCAGACTGTCAAAGCTTAGATTCATTTTTCAGCTCGCTTAGCGCGATGCAGCCAAAGAGCTAAACCTTTAACGGCTTGGGTCCCGTTTTCCGTCATCGCCTTTCAATTGATAGGCAAGAGCGTGAAAAGAAAGTGGAACTTGGAGCTGTCTAAGATAAGTTTGTCATCGCAAGTTCGTGGCTGTCGCATCGCGTCGACTAATTGAACTGCACACTGCACACGGGGCAGCCAAGCGGAACTCCCTGCCACATGCCACATGCTGCGTGCCATCGCCTTCATCATCTGCGGAGGTTCCACCCACATCGGTCACTCCGAGACGCACTCAAGCATGTCACAGGCCAGATAAACTGGCATTTCGTATTCATCATATTTCCTACGGCTCATTATCTTTTGCGGCGGCATGCCCATGTTTTATTTAATTTTCTTTTTTTTCGCCCTGACAACAATGAGTGCAAAACTGGCTCACTGTCTGGCTGAGATAACTGTTTTGACAAAACTGTGACTGACGGCCGCGGTGTCCCAGGAGAAGCCATCGAGCCCTAGTCCCTACCACCGTTGTGTGATTTATGAGTTCGTGTGCCCATGACATTATTAATTGAGTGGCCCAGAGTGTCTGCTTAATTGCCTTATCGGAGCGCCAATGACAACGGCTTGAAGCTCAGGTTTTCGGTCAATCTAGTTGAAAATTAATTAAAATAAATGGTCCTAATGAAAGGAAGCTTGTCGTAGTTTGAATGCGCATGCCTGGTATTTAAACATTCATAATTATTTGATGAGAATACATTTGTGTTTCTGTCATTTCGATTTTAATTTATAAAAGAACAAGCTTTAACACAAAAGTTTTTCGTATGGTAAAATATAATTGGGTTTATTTTATGTACAGTACACAGAAAAGAATATTGTTTGATTAATTAAAATCAAATATTCAATAATAGTCAAAACTGTTAGATAGCTTAAAATTCTATTCTCTCTATTGAAAATAATGTATATATCTTTTATTTTTCCAATTACTTACATAAAAAAATATAACTATACATTTAAAATAAATTCAATGTATACCTCTTTTAAATTAAAACTGAAATAAATTGGTTAGGTCTTTTACTTAATTGAGGTATTCCATTAGATAAGAACAAGATCCCATATAAATGGTGCGCAAACATTAAATGGCATACAACATTTCCTTGCATCAGGTCACGTCCTCCCACTTCATTTTCTCCGACAAGCTCTCCTTCCTGGGGCGGCGAAAAAGCATAGAAAATCAGTTTGGCCTTGGCTTATGTGGGTGCCCTTCTCCGCCCACAATCCACCATACAGCAAGTAGCACGACTCACTAGTCACATGAAATCCATTAGCAGCACCCCGCCCCCAAAATCAATTGCTCCAGACGCCTTCAATTTAAGCCGGAATAGCTGAGTAGCAAGGCGGACGGATTTCGTTATCCACTTTAATATAATGTTTATAATAATCTATTCATTTGATCATAAACATTTTTTTAAATTGGAGCACACGTGTAGGTTTAAATTGTAGTTTTTATTAATGTTAAGTATATTATCTATTAATGGGCCAATATAATAGGTAGATTTTTTCCCCAGTGTGGAAAAGGCTGTCTGTCTGCCGCACAAAGGGCGCGCCACATATAAAAAAGGAAAACCAATTCGACCTGCTATCCCGAAAACTTTGGTGCGACGGCTCCGAAGTGGCAAAGTTAATTAGTCGACTTCTCTACATCCAGCAAAAAAGGCCTCCATAGACATTGGCCTGCAGGACCAACTAACTAACTAAAAAAAAAACAAAAAAGCCGGAAAGCATCTGCTCACGGCAAAAAAGAGGAACAACCACAATTAATTAAACTCACGAAAGTTCGTCTTATGATAAAGTTTTCCATTTTGTGTCTGTTGCAGCGACACCAGCGAACTGGAGCCCGTAACGCATGCGAATGAGGCAGTGCGTCGTTTTTACCGGTTAATCCAGGCTGCTCGGGACGGCCAGGATCAAAAGGACTGCCAGAGCCTGTATCCACAGTGCAATATGCCGGCCAAGTGAGCCGGAGGGAGTCTGCCAGTCCCGGAGAAGCAGAGTCGAGCCACTTTGAAGTCAACTTTTTCCTTGTTAAAAAAAAAAACACGATCTGTAAATAGGATAATAACCGTACCTTAAGCATAATTTATTTGTTAAACTCGTATTTATTTATTTATTTTAGTCTAATGTTTTTCCTAGTTGCTATTAACTAAAGCTCCTCTGTTACTCGACCGCCGAATTAATATTTATTCTGATTTTGTTGAAAATGACCTACAAATTATTTATTATTTATTAAAATTGGCTGCGGTCAAAGCACTTTTTAAATTTCTCACCCACAACGCACTCACTCGCATGTAAAATTCTCTTTTGATAACAAAAATAATGAAATCAGAATATTTATTAATTGTCGGACAGACGGATGAGGCTGCAAATTCAATTAGTCAATACGCAAAAATTGTTAATAGAGTATTTTTCTGCAATGGCACATACAGAGGAAAATAAATTGAAATTGTGTTAAATGTGTATCAAGCTGAGTTTTCAAGGCAAATGGGAAATAAATAAAATTTCATGAGAATTCTGGGATTATTAACAGTCGTATGGAGAACCACATGCAAAGCCAGGATACAATAAAGTAAAGGCAACGCAGTTCAACCATAATATATCCAATAATTTCTGGGAAATTCGGAAAAGTACCACAAGGCCATAGGTGATGTGGCCTAAAAAATTTTATTAATTTCATAGCTTAAAATTAAATAAATGCAATTTAATAAAATATAGTTATATTTATATATTTATATATTATTTATTTATTTATAATTTTAGGAATTTTGAATACTTTATGGTACATTACAATTTATAAAGCACGTGGTTCTTAAAGGTTTGCCAAAATTTAGCACAGCTATTCTTATTCTGCCTTGATTTCTCGAAATTCCTGCTATTGAATCAATGCTGTGTTAATCCAGGCAATCTGCCTAAATATTCCAGGAAGTCCTGGCAAACCCACATGCTGCGAAATCATTCACGCAGACCAGCCGCCCCAATAATAACACACTTTCTTTGCATAAATCAAGGCGTCTTTGGCCCAGCAGGAATGGCGGTGCCAATATGTAGCCTAATTGTTGCTGGCAAACAGTCGAAATGGAAATGGGAACTCATTTATATAAATATATTTATTAGGCCGCGCATATATATTGACGTTGGGGGCGACTTTGATGTCTTCATGACGGGCACGAACTCATTTCAAATTAATATTTATGTAAATTCCAAGCGCAATTAACACGCAAATGGCAAAGCTTTCACTTTTCTTCCAGCACAAAAATTCCGTATTGCCCAAACAAAAAACAAAGGCAAAAAATTACAACAAAGAGCGGAAGTATAAGTAAGACATTAGGATTCGTGGGCCCGCTGTCTCGGCCCAGCCAACTGCACTGACATCAAAACACCGATTGCCAAATTGGCAGCTCATTAAATGCCAAAGCAGCCCGAGTACTTCAAGAAATGTCAGCGTCACGAACGCTTCCTCCTCCCACTTCCTGCCCTGCCCCCATGCGCCCATGGTCTTCATGTTTGGCCTACGAAAATATTTCCGCAAAAGGGAAAAACATTTTTTAAGATAGACCCCCGACCCCCAGCCCCCGCTGTTAATTAATTCCAGTGCTGTAAGTATTGATTTTATATAATTCGGCCTATTGTTCGGCCCCTCCGTGGACAGGGTCAGGCTGCTACAGGGACAAGAGTTCGTTGGGCCAAGTATTTAACGAAATTCCAATTTCAAAAAATTTATAGTATGCATTCAGTTTGTTTGTCGCAAGATTTAGAATAGTTTTGTGTGTATAAGCGTATTAATATATAGCTAGGAATTTTTCCAGCAATAATTATAATAATAATTAAATAAAATAAAAATAAATTTTTTTTAATTGTCTTTTCTTCTTGAAAAGTATTTTCATCAAATTATTAATGTAAGTTAAATAAAGTTCAAATAAGATTAATAAAACTTCGAGTATACTCGTATACTATTCGTTTCAATGTCTCTTTGAACGGGCTTAATGCAGGTTTTACAAAATCATAAAATACTTACATTGCTGACCATCCCCTTGAACACTTAAATCTACGAAAGCATAAAAACTAAGCCCACAAAATTTCCACCACACATTCCTTTAAGCCAGATACAGGACTTGTGTTTATTTTTTTCTTCCCATCAAAAGCACCTGCAAGACCAATACAAAAATCGGAAGATTAAAAAGTTTGTCAGGATATTCTGCATTCAAAACAGTGTTTTCCTTTCTTCTACATTTTCATTGGAGGGGATTAAAATTAAATTTAATCAAAAATAATACATATTTTCCGTGCAATGGAATATTATTCAGTAAAGTATAGATTCTTTACAATTAAACAAGCGCTTTTGTGTAAAAAATCAAACGTTCTCCGCCATCCCGCAGAGAACAAAACGAATGCTTTGGCTTCTCCAGTGGTCAGCAGGTGCAATTGACTGCCCAATGCGGGTATTTCGTTAGCTGCCAAAGAAATGTACGCTGGGAGAGTCGCATTCTAATTGAGCTTTCCAGGCACGCACCTCAAATGGCTGGGCAGTTGATTTTACGAGCGGAGAAGCCGTCCAATAACTTTCAATTATGTGCGGCATGTTATGGCGGGTATTATGCTGGAAATCATCATAATGACGAATTCCGCCAGCGAGGAGAGCGGCGTGCCCATAAGGCACCCACTTGACCCAATAGAGCGTCGATAGAACCAGAAGCCAGTGCCAGTTTAGGGCCAGCTCCCGCACAAAGGTGAAACTCGGGCGGCGGTGGTGGTGGTGGCGATGGTCAACTTGCGCTTTCCACGACTCTGCGGCGACGAAGCGAAATGGCCGCTAAAGCAGGAGGCCAAAGCGACGGAAAAAGAGCTCCGCGCGTACCTGGCATACGCAATTCAATTAGCAAAGTACACTCCGTATAAAAACCAAGCGCTGCCCGTGCGACATTTGCATAACCCGCTGAGTGGCCAACGCGTGCGCACCACCAGAGCCAGAGCCTGAGCGAGTTGAGCTGAGACCGACTACAAAAAAGGGGGATACCAGCCACCAGTGTCTAAAGGATGAAGAGCACCGCCGCCTGTATATTGGTCGCCCTGGCGACGCTGGCCGTCGCCCACTCGGCGCCCACCGAAGGTCAGAAGGCGCCACAGTCCGCCACCCAACTGGCATTGGACATGTACCACGGCTGCCTCAAGGACCTGAGCGTCTCGTGCGTGCGACCCAAGGCCCTGAAGTGGTTCAACTCGGCTCTCCAGCAGCCGGAGGTGCGCCTCACCGAGCGCCTGTCCATTGTCCGCACCTCGGAGAAGACAAAGGAGTCGCGATCGATGGATCCCCAGGAACGCATGTTCGATGCCATCGCCGGCTACTTGGGTAGTCATTCCCTAAGGATCCTGGCTCCGGAGTACTTCCGCACCTCGGAGGCCCGCTCCCTGGTGCCCGATTTCCTCATGGAGAATCCCCTGACCCAGGGTGGAGTCATTCCTCTGGCAGCTGCCAATGAAGGTAAGAGCTACATTCTTTTTAAGCTGAAAAACTTTTAGTTTGTTCAATATGCTAAAAATGTTGTTAACAATATTTATACAGAAGTGTCAACGCTTTATTTTAAAAAATTTCATACATTAACGTTTAAAGTTATTTTATTTGCATTTGAGCATAGAACCCTTAATATTTGATTATTCCATTAATACAATAATAAATGCTATTATTCTTACTATAAATATTCAAATCTTTTATATAGAGAGAAATTTTCTTTAATTGTTTATGAAATTTAAAATTGAAAAGAAAACAACCTCTATCTTATCTTAAATATAATACTAAATATATAATTTAATGCCCCTACAGGACGAGGCATGATCCGCAAAGCTGTTCTACCCTTCCTTCTGGGCCTGAAACTCAAGACCACTGTGCTGGTGCCACTTGCCTTGGGCCTAATTGCCCTGAAGACCTGGAAGGCCATGACTTTGGGACTGCTCTCGCTGGTCCTGTCCGGAGCTCTGGTTATCTTCAAGATTGCCAAGCCCAAGATTGTCAACTACGAGGTGGTGCACTACCCCCACCACCACGTGGACCATGTGGTACCCCATCACATTGAGCATGTGGTTCCCCATCACATTGAGCATGTGGTGCCCCACCATATCGAGCACATTGTGCCGCACCACATCGACCATCATCTGGAGCACCACATCGATCACCATGTGGACCTGCCGGTGGAGCACATTGAGCATCTGGAGCATCCCTCGCCCGCCTGGGATCCCCACGCCTGGGCCCGATCCTCGCAGGAGGGACAGGATGCCCAGGACCTGGCCTATGCGGGCCAGAAATGAGGCTGAGACCACGAACCCAAACCCCTTTTCGAAATTCGGCCAAACTGCAACCTTATTTATTTCGCTTTAAGCTAAGTAGTTGAAACGCTCGGAGTTCGGCGTATTGTTTATTTATTTATTTATTGAGAAGTGTACAAAACAAAACAAAAAAAAAAAAGAAAAGAAGGAACCCTGTTGGAAGTTTTTAAAGGTACTAAGTGGGTGGAAGCTCCTGTATCCTTTGTGTAAATATTTCTGCAATAAAAGCATGCAAAAATGATGTGCTTAATTGAGGACTTTTTAAAGGGGTTGCGAACCCAAAGCGAAATACGTAATTAACCCGAAAACTTTTCTAACGCGGCAAGTTACCTCTTAGCAGGCAAAAGAGCATCCCAAGGGGGGAATTTTTAAACTGAAAACCGTGAAATAATGAGTGCAACTTCCTTGCAAAGTGGCCAATAAAATGTTAAGGAAACTTTCATGTTAAATTCAAGGAAATTTTAAGCACTGGGAAAGAGAAAACATTTTAGGTTCTCTTTAATAGAATGAATACACTTATCTTGGAAAGGCGAAAATATTTTAAAAATTCTCTGTGGTATTCTGGTAAAAACTGTATACAAGGGAATGGAGTTGTACGTTTAGTTAATCTTTTATTAGTTATCTAAACTAAATTAAAATAAATATAGAGTACTTGTTTGACGCTAAAGAAATACCTTAAGGAAAGTTCTTCGAAAAGTGGCCATTGTTCTACTCTTAAGTTTATGTCTATAAATATATTCCTTCCATGACCACATCGGAATTAAAATGTAGGGAATGTTTTCATTCAAAAATATGATCTACGGTATTCCAACCTTTTCAGGTTAATGGCAAACGCGAGTGAAATTCATATTTTTAGCATACTTTCCGGAGATTCCTTTGATGGGTACAAATTAAACTAAAAATGCTTGAAATGAGAACATGAAAATATGGTTTTACTGCATTCTTTTTTTATTTGCTGGCTTTCCATGCAGCCGGAGAGAGAAAATCGATGGTCAGTGGTGCGGTCACATCAATTGGCAATAACCCACCCAGTGAAACCCTCCACATGGCCCAGGTGGCCCTGACTTGTTGGAAAGCTGCCACAAACACACGACTGGCAGCCAAAATGTGGACAGCGACACCGTGAAGCAATGCAAAATGGCGATGGCGCCAAAACAAAAAGGAGGAGAGGAAACTTCAACAGCAACAAAATCAAATTGAAAAGCAATAACGCCATTGAGCGACGAAACTTCATTTATATTTAACTGCATGCACTTGGCCGCCATCGCTGGGCCATCGTTTCTACGCAACAATTTGGAATATGAAAAGGTTTTCCAATTTCATTGGCTCGGAAAAGAAATGCGACCGGAATGGCAATTGTCGGGCCAATGAAACGGTGAAACTTTTGACCAAACGATATAATCGAGTCCCAAAAAAAAAGTACAAAAACAACACAAAAAATAAAAAATGCTCATCCACAGTCCAATCAATTTTCATGGCGAACAACGCGTAATCAATACACGAGATTCATAATTCAGCCATGGACTTAAATTGCGTTGAAATTCAGTGCATGCCTTGGATTGGCGGAGGTTGGGATATGTCACTTTCGCTTTCGTTAGGGAAAAACGCTTTCTATTCCGTTGACATGTAGAGGGCCAGAGTCCATTGAGCCGTTGCATATTCCTTGTCCATTTATTAATTTTAACAATTGGTGGCGTAATTATTTTGCGCAATTTGTATTAAATTAAGTGTTGCAATATTTTAATTGATAGTTTGTTGTGGGCAATAAATGGTTTATGACTGGGCTCTGGCTCCCTAGGCTTATGCCCGATTATTAATAATTATTCAAATTCCTGGCAAAAGAAAAAACTTTTCCCCATTATTGCCTATTAAAAGTTGCTAAAGACCTGCTAATCGATATAACTTTTAGCTCTTCAATTTCTACAAAGGCCAGAGGTGCGTCGGCACTCCCAGCGGTTAAAAATCTGAGGGTAAAGCGGAAGGAAGAAGCATTGTTGCTACAAACTTTGGCCATTACTTTATTTGCTTCCTTCTTGCTTCTCTAAGAACTTTTTTTTCCAGGCAAAGTAAACATTGTGTAATTAGTTGTTCTCTTAGGTCATTACAAAGTTGTACTTTAACATGGGGTCAACAAATAATTTCTGCCAATGTTCTGCCCCTGCTTCAGAGTAAGTGAGTTCCTGACTAATTAACAGCAGTAAAGGCTCAAGACGCAACTCCATTCTCGCGAAATTCAATCAATTAATGGCCTGGTTCACTTCCCATCTGTGTTGCCTCAATAGGAATCCATAAACTAAGGGCAAACCGTTGATTGCACTTAGAAAAAAATCTGAGTACTGTCATCCAATTTATACGCATATATATTGCTCTTTGGCTATATATGTATGTAGTGCCCTTTTATACTCATAAATATTTTTATTTTAGCATCATGACTTATATTAGACTATAATCCTTTTTACATTATTTCTTTCTGTGAATAATTGTTTGCATAAGTATTAAAGATTCTTTAATAGAGTACTTTTCCTTACTAAATATATTGAATTATTTTTGTAGTTTTACCATTATCAAAAATTCAAAATGTATTTAATTTAAATTACCTCTTTTGTTAAGATAAACTTATACAACATTTTATAAAAGTTATTGAAGCTATTTAGATATGTCATATAAATTTATCAATTCATTAGCAGCCCAGGTATCCAGTAGACTTTAAAGAATTCTTATAAAAGAAAATAAATGAGAGTATAAATGTTTCCTTGTACCCACACAAATTATTTCGAGTGCAGCCCTCCGCCCACGAAGAAAACTCTCGGATGCGCCGGGCACGCGTCCGAAATAAAGCCACATTAAGCATACGACACGTGGTGCACCGCGGCACGCACTCGGGCAAAAATAACAAAGTTGGAGCAGCTCTTGCGACGTCTGCTTCATTCATGTCTTCTCCTCCGGCCATTCCTTTTGCACGGCCATTCGCCAGCGAACGAGTTAAAGATCCAGTGAGTATAAAAATCGTGAACAATAGAAAAACGATTATTAAACGCAATTGTGCCAGCAACGAGGCGAGTTGTGTGTTGACCAGCGGCGAGCTACGAACCGGACCAAAACACAGCCCCAAACGAACACAGCAAAATGGCCAAGTTGCTCCTTGTGATTATCGGTGTGGCGGCCCTCGTGGCGGCGGGACAGGCGGCTGGCCTCGGCTCCACCGAACAGCTGCAGCGGTTAATTGCCGAGGAGCAGAGCAAGTGCGCCGGCGGCCAAGATTCGATGGCCTGCATCAAAGAGCGTGCCATGCGCTTTGTGGACAATGTGATGAGCAAAGACAGTTACCAGGTGAGCCCAAGAACGGGGACGGCTTAAAGTTAAAATCAATTGCTTCTAATTAAGAAATCATTCCGAGAATTTTGGCACAGTTTTGATTTAGTTTTAATTCTTTAAGATGGGAAATCATCTAAGCGCAATTCACTGTCATAGGCCTTGTGAATATTCTTTTCAAAATCTTTTAAAGAAATTTATTCTGGAAAGAACTTATAAATTTAATTCAATAAAATGCTGGCTTAATAATAATTATAATAATAATGCAACTCCCTTGATTAACATCTAATAAAGTGTAAAGTAATCTTTTACTTCGCTTAATTAAAAAAAAAAATATTTCGTCTATTTCTCTTTTAATATGTTATATTAAAGTGCTATTTAGAATTACTTTATATATAAATAAATACCTTTAATCTACAATTTCCTCCCGCTTTACTAGGTCTCCAACCTGGAGGTGCGTTCCAATGGCCAAAAGACCGCTCCCATCAGCGAAGCTCGGGCCAGCAGCGCCGATGGCTTCATTGATGCCATTGAGAACTATATGCGGGGACACGATGTCAGCATGAACTTGCCCTTGGCCGATGCCAAGGTCACCGTCTCGGCCCGTAACCTGGCCAACAACCAGCTGAGCCTGAGCCTTCAGTTGAACGGCGACGAGGCCGATGATGATGCCACCGATGTCGAAGCCAGGGGTAAGAAGGGCAACATCTTCAAGAAGGGTGGGTTCACTTTCTGCATGCCTTGTTTCCAGGAACACAGACAAGAGCCCCTTTATTAACACACAACACCTTAAAAATTACAGGCAAGAAGCACCGTCTCCGCAAGCTGGCAATGCCCATCCTGGTGCTCATCCTGCTGAAGGCCATCACTGTCATCCCCATGGCCATTGGCATTCTGAAGATCAAGGCCTTCAACGCCCTGGCTCTGGGCTTCTTCTCCTTCATTGTCTCGGTTGGTTTGGCCATTTTCCAATTGTGCAAAAAGGTAAGCCTTCCATGATATTAAAACGCGTCTCCAATTGTCTTCCAGGCATTCGCTGGATGTGGTAATTAGAGTGCGTTTTGTGTGTTGGGATGATGTTGGGATGCGTGGCGGAGGAGCTCGAACTTTATTGCAATTAAGATTCAAATGTAGAGAGAAGCATGTATGTATAAGAAGTCTAGAGGGCGGCAGCAGCAGGGTAAGTTCCGCCAGAATCCTCGCCCACACTCTCCCGCTTCCCAACCAAACCACAAAACTGACTACCCAACCAATCACTAGCATTTAGAAATATTTTCGATACATCCACTCACTCAAAGCATATTTAATAATTTGGTATTTCTGCACCTTCTCTGTCGCCTCAGATTGCCCATGATCACCATCACACCGCTCACATCACCGCCCATGGCCCGTGGGATGGTCGCACCTTCGGCTCTGTTTCCGTCCCCGTTGTGGAGCAGCCCCAGAAGTTGGCCCAGAACCTGGCCTACCAGGCCTACGCCTAAGCCACGAAGAACCAAGCAATCCCCCCAGAACCAAGAGGAGCAGAGCAGGCCCTGGATGAGCACAGCCCTGGAAGTGGTCTTGAAGGGCGCATAATTATTTGTTAATTGTTGGACATATTCTGCTACCTTCGACCAGCTGTCCCCTGCCCTGTCCGTGTCTTTAGACTTTATTTATAATATTTATTAACTATTTATTGAAAACAAGAGATTAAGCAAAAGAGAGAAGCAAAGCGCCAAAATAAAGTAGCACAACAAATGCCTTAAATATGCTTAATGGAATTAAATTTATCGAAAACTTCGCCGGAGGTCTGCATAGAAAGCTGGCTTAAAGATTAACCCAGCAGCTCTTGGGCAATGGCGTCAGGGTTTAAAATCAAACTGCCTGAATTGTTTAGCCGAAAGGCCTAATTTACGTTTCCGCCCTCCCGGTGCCCCCCAGTGTTATAAAAGTCTCGAGCAATTTCACTTGGCATACAATATGTATAAGCCATCGGCCGCACGGCAATTGTGTCCTAATTAGCCAAATTTAATCCACAGCAAAAGCCGACCCACGGCAGAATCATATTAAATATTCCGCTCAAGCCGCTCTTGGGGCCCGGCAGGGGCAGACAATTCAATTGATTAACTGCACATAATTTAAAAATTTAAATTTCACTTGTGCGAAAGTCGCTAACCATCAGAGAAGGTGAAAGTCTTTTAATATTCTTCGACCCAAGGAGAATGGAGTGGGCATAGGGAAAGAGATCAAGGACATTTGCAGTCCAGAATGCGATTCACTGAGGCGTAAAGCATAAATCGATGGTTCGTCCTAAGTATAACATTTAATTTCACAAATATATTTCTGGGATAATACCAAGCCTCAAGCTTTTGATTGCGCTCAAGAGCACCACAACGGCCTTCCTAGAAAGCCAAGGAAAAAGTTATACAAAAAGTTACGCACGCCGTTTGAATATTCTTAAATAAAAAAACGTATTCTGGGATATTCAAGGGTGAGATTTTGAGAGAGCTTTTGTTTAATCTCAAGTAAAGGCAAACATGCACAGTACTGTTATGACTTATTTAAGAACAAAACTAATGTCGGATAAAAGTTAAGATATAAAATATTTAATTACAAGAAAAACGTACAAGCAATACAAATATTAACGTGTACTCTAACCAAAGAGTTTTTAAAGTTTTACTACATAATCTTAATATAATTTAGGGATGTTCAAAACTTAAATTTACTTAATTGCAAGAAATTATATTTAGTTTTTCTCTAATTAATAAGAATTAATTTAATTCTATATTTCAAGACCAATATAGTATGAAAATTCACTTAACCTAAAAATTTTTAAGGACTCTCCATACACACAGCATTCGAGCCAATTTCCCAGGATTATCTGTCTGGGAACAACCGTGAAGTCGGCAAACAACTGAAAATGTGATCAGGTGGACAAACGGACAGGTGGCGCCGCTTTCATAACCGCTTGGCATGCACGAGGACGCTGTTTTGGTCAACACAACATCGCACATCATCATCAGCATCGGACATCGGCGTTGAAGCCAAGACACGAGCTTATGGAAATTTATAGCGCCGCATAAAATTGTCGCCTCTTTTACTTTTTGGCACGATCCGGGCAAAAGTGTGGCGCTAGTGAAATAAACATGAAGCTGTCCACAAATTTCTTTTAGCAAGGGATAAGAGTGATACACATAGAAAACATGTCACTGGTGTAAGCGCAGCAGCGACAGCCTTTGCATTATTTAAGCTCACCATTAGGTAATATGTATACAATGATTTCAATGATTTTGGCTGCCAAAATAAATAATTGAATAAATGATTGTGTAACAGTCAGGAGTGTCGTTTTTTTAAATAGTATTATCAAATCAAAATACTTCATTATTAGGATAAATTAACCATAATTTAAAGGGTTTCTTGCTTAGAGAAAGTACTTACCTTGGCTTCCAAACTCTGAAGTACGAGTGAATAGATAGTTTTTTGATAAATATGAATACTTAGATGAATTAACTCCTTACTCACATGGGCAATTTCTAATATTACTATTAGAAACTCCCTTCCTCATCACATTCCCTAAAAAAGTGTGTCACCCAAATCTATGTGGGACAAATAAAATCGAAAATAAATTTCGTAATCGTGAAACAAGATAAGCCAAGAAAATAATAATTGAGACCTCTGCGAAATCGAAACAATAGTTCCGCGTTTAACAAAAAAAAAAGTTAAAATAAAACAGAAACGTATCAAATAGGAGTCCGATACCAAAGCGTAGGTGATTTCCGTACTGATTTCTTGTATCGAAATTTGACACAATACGCCGAAGTATGTACGTGTCTTCGATTTGGCTTTCTTGCGGATGGTCGCGTAAGAGTAATGGGCCTGCATACTAATCGCCCAACAAAAGTTATTTCCACCGAGGCGTCAATAATGCAACTTTGCCCGCTGGAAGGGTGAGGGTGGGCTAGGCGTCTGAGGCCGATATGGAAAGCGAGAAAGCTTCAAGGGGCAACCCAGTTAACAGAGGAGAGGCTACTCTTTTTTATACTAGGTACTCGTATCGTGTCGGGGTATATAGTGTATATAAGTATAGTGTAAGATTTTGCTTTTCTTAATTATAGAGTATTTAAAATAATTTAGACTTTGGCACAGTAATAGCCAAATATTTGAAATATAATACAAATTAGCTACGAAAAAATGCCATAAAATACTTTATTAGCATTCCGAGCATTAAAACATTTCCTAGCAAAGTGACTTTTTATTGATTATCCATGACACTTTGAAATATTACATTTTGAGCAAGCCATCAATAACAAATTAATCATTGCAACATAAAATAATGTTTCAGGTATTCAAAAACGGGTATGCAATAGTCGTGACGAATAACTGTAGTGTTCTGGTTTTCTTTTTCAAAATTTTTTGGTGAAAAACTTTGGCCACTTGCTTTTCGTGGACTTGGCCCGGGCCTCACCGACTTTCGTCGCTCGTCACTCGCAGAGTTTGACTGTCCAAAAAGCGAATTGTGTTCACTCCAAAAAAAAGGCAGCAACGGGCCTCTTTGGCGCTCTCGGGGAGCGGCAGTATAAAACTCGATTCAATCGGCAAATCATTCAACATTGTCGTCGCATCGACTCCACTGTGAACACTACGCGCTCTGGTAGTGTCCATTTATTAATTGTAATTAATTCGATTGGGTTCACACAATGGCCTTCCGTTTCTCGTCCTTGCTCGCGTTCGGTTGCGCGCTGCTGCTGGTGGCCTCCACTGCGGTGTCCGGTGCTGCCATCGAGAATGCGGTGACTCCGCGCATCCACAGCTCCGACGAGCTGATCTCGACCATTGTGGATAAGTGCTTCCATGCCAATGCCATGCATTGCCTCAAGGAGAAGGTGCTCAGCTACCTGGACACGGTGGCCAACGTGGAGGAGGAGGTCAGCGGTCGTGCCCTGAGCGACGATGTCATCGACAAGGTTATCGTGGACCGTCTGGGCCGCATTCTGAACACCAACGAGATGAGGCTCCAGCTCCCGCAGACCTTCTTCGCTGGCTCCGTGGTGACCTATCGCTCGGATCGAGGCTTCGACCTGGAGCTGCCCAAGGAGGAGGGTCAGTAGTGGAGGCGGAAAATCCTCTGGCAGGTCTTAATTTTTCTACTCCTTCAGGTCGCGCCGAGAAGAAGAACAAGGACAAGCTGTTCCTGCCCCTGCTGCTGCTGATGAAGCTCAAGCTGAAGGTGGTCATGCCTATTCTGCTGGCTCTGATCGGCCTGAAGGCCACCAAGGCTCTGATTCTGTCGAAGATCGCCATCAAGCTGGTGCTCGGCTTCCTGATCTACAACCTCATCCAGAAGCTGGGAGGCATGAAAATGAACATGGTCCCCATGCCAGCCCCAGTGCCGGCCAGTGAATACGGAGTGCCCAGCACCACGGCCTCATCTTACGATCCCAGCAGCTGGGAGCCCATGAGCGGAGGTCCCTATGCCCGCTGGGACTCGCAGAACCTGGCCTACAGCTCGTACCACCCCAGCAGCTCGTCGTCCTACTCCTCGGGATCCTCGGGATCCTCGTCCAGCCACAGCTCGTCCTCTTAAATGGGGGAAATAAGCCGCCCTGTTGTACATACCAAGGACACTTGTGTTCCCTCCCAGGGGGAATCACTGAGAGTCGCACAGACCAAATGGAACCGGAACCTGCCCAGGCCATAATTGTAGTCGTTAAGGGTTAAGCCATGCGAGAGTTTAAGCCATTCTTCAGCTGTAACCACTCCCCACTTAGCCTGATTTTCCCAGTCATCCTCCTTCACTTTCATTCATTGTCAGCACATTCTGTTAGTCTTTTTGCCTACGTCACCTCGACACAAATCGACCAAAAATCAAACTGAATTGAATTTATATTTATTTAATTTATTAAAAATGCAAAAATTGAAAACACTAATCACCAAGCTTGTTTTCTTGTTTCGTGTTCAGGGCGGGTGTGTTTTTGCCTAATGTAATTAAAGTGAAGAGGTTGGTTAAATGAAGCAACTATTGTTTAGTTTGTGGAAGAATATGAAATAAACTTTGGGGTACATTTGTATATTTATTTAAATGAAATTTATATTTCCTTACGTAGACTTTTAAAATCAATGCTAAGTATTTGATTCAAAATAATCTACTTGAGAACTAGACTGGTACTTTTACCTGAGAGTGATCTAGTGGCTCATACATGACTTTATCGACTGCCACTTAGCGATTTGGGTACCCGATTTATAATGTTTTCTGAAACTACATTTACTTACAATAGTTATCAGCCGTGTATAAGACAGATGTGCATGTGATAGAGCCAGCAGAAATAAGCTTAATAATCTGTTAACTGAATGAGTAATGACTATTTAATTCTAGTGTTTAGAACTTGCCATCACGCAACTGGTAATGGCGGTGGCCTATGTCGTTCGTTACGACAAACTCTGTTCTAAACCAATATAACGAACCATCAAATGGTCAATAAATTAAAATATAACGATGTCACCCAGCTGTTTTTCGACTGGCCATGTAAAAACCAACTGCTTGTGGGCTAAGCTAGTATTTAAGGAAGAGCCACTATCCAATCTGCAGTTAGTAAAAGAGTTGCTACACAATGTTAACCAGCCTGTGGATTCTCATCCTCTTGATGTTCGGTCCGAGTATGAGCTTGAGATGCGTGAGGCAAAATCTTTTTTCGGAAACGGAAGTCGGTAAGTTCATGAGGATCATGAACGTCGTACCGGATGTCATTGATATCGGACCGCAGGAGTTTCTCAATGTGAGTGGAGATAATGACTTTAATTTCATATAAAAATAAACATATTTATTCCACCACAAGGTCACTTACCACGGTTATATAAACGTGGATAATGGAAAGCCCCTACAGCCCATGGATGTGCGGGATGAACCCGCGGTAAAATGGCCCGCATTTATTGATCACTACTACACCCTGCTAATGGTAAACCCTGATGCGCCCAATGTGATGACGCCAACACACCGGGAGTTTATTCACTGGATGGTGCTTAACATTCCTGGAAATCACTTGCGTATGGGTGATGTTCGCGTCGGCTACATGGGCGCCGCTCCGCTTAAAGCGTCCGGGACCCAGCGGTTCATCTTTCTGCTCTATAAACAAAGGGATCACACCAAATTTGATTTCCCTAAGGTTCCCAAGCACTCGGTTGAGGGACGAACCGGATTCAGGGTTCAGAACTTTGTCAAAAAATATCACTTAGGCTATCCAGCGGCTGGGAATTTCTTCACCTCCACCTGGAATGAAGACGTTTCAGCCCTTATTAAACACATTTCACACGGACCCAACTATACGGATACGAAATAAGGCATAACCAGAATCAATTAGGAAACACTTGAGACAATTGTCAATTTGACAGGTGATCATAAATATACGTATATGTACGTGTGCGTCTCAAAATTATATTAATTACCATGTCCTTTACTGAAGTTTCCAAGGAAGTCTTAAGCTTCTCAGAGCACCAAATCGTACCGGACATATTGAATGTGTGTCCCTACAAGCTGCTCAAGGTTGGGTTCTCCACGTAAGATTGACAGTATCCCACAAGCAACTCACATTTGGCCCTTCCAGGTGACATATGGCAGTGGTCAGATGGTGGACGTGGGCAGAGAGCTAACGCCCAGGCAGGTGAAAGATCAGCCATCGGTGGAGTGGGATGCGGATCAGAATGGCCTCTACACTCTGATCCTGACCGATCCGGATGCACCCAGTCGCAAAAGCCCAAAGTACCGAGAGTGGCACCACTGGCTAGTGGTGAACATACCGGGTAACAAAATCGAGAAAGGAGAGGTCTTGACCGCCTATGTGGGCGCTGGGCCGCCGGAGGGCACCGGACTTCATCGTTACGTCTTCCTGGTCTTCAATCAGACTGGGATGCTGAAATGCAACGAGCCGCGGATCCCAAAGAATAGCGGCGATAAGCGTGCCAACTTCAGCACAGCCAAGTTCATCACCAAATACAAGCTGGGAGATCCCATTGCCGGAAACTTCTTCCAGGCCAAGTGGGACGATTATGTGCCACAGCTGTACAAGCAGCTCTCGGGTAAAAAGTAGGTTCCCTGTTTTAACAGGGTTCTACGAATCTAAGAAGCTAATATGTATCACGGAACTCTCCATATCGAATTTGTTATCCAAAATTTCCTGCTGAATGCACCCATTTTCTGTGAAGCGTGACTTCAAACTAATGACCGCTTAATTACTATTGTGGCAACGCTTTTTTCCCAGCAGCTGTTTATAGAATAAAAAGCTTTCAACTTTGTCTTAAAAGTAAGGCATCATGGTAAACCGGTTTCAGTTTCAAACAGACCTTGTTCGATAGCGGATACCTTAGATTCAACGTCAGATACCTTGCTTATTTTCAAATAAGTTTTCTTAGCAAGATGTTCTTGATCCTAATACCCCTTATGAGCTGTGTGCTGGCTACCCGAGCTGGCTCATTGGAAGAAGTCTTCAGGAGCCACCAAGTGGTGCCCGATGTTATTGCCCAGGCACCAGACCAGTTATTAAAGGTGGGTCCACGGATCAAAATACTGAAGAAAAAGCTAAGTAAAGAGAGAGTTTGAAGGTTTGAGAATTCACTATATGTATATAGTTTCATCTTTTCATTATCTTGCATAAAAGTTAAGTATATTTATATTTATGTTTTAAATAATCTTTCCACTCCAGACATAAATAACCTAAAAAAAAACTTTTTAATCAAAGGTGACTCAACGAAAAAAAAACTGGAATAGTAACGTAAGAGACGTATAGAGGATCAAATTAAATAAAGAAGTCAAATAATAATTAAAATATGACATTTGAACCTAACAAGCATTTGATTCGCTCTACTGATTTCGTGAAATCACTTCTAACAATGGTTCCACTTCCTCGAAATTGTATAAACATGTGTTCCAACTTAAACTAATGAAACCTTCTTGCCTGATAGGTAACATACAGCAATGGACTGGTGGCCAAGGATGGTGTTGTGTTGACGCCCACCCAGGTGAAGGATCAACCACAGGTGGTGTGGGACGCCCAGCCCGGTGAATTTTACACACTCATTATGACCGATCCCGATGCACCCAGTCGGGCGCAGCCAAAGTTCAGGGAGTTCAAGCACTGGGTCCTGGTTAATATTGCTGGGAATGACTTGACAACTGGTGACGCAATCGCCGAATACGTTGGATCTGGTCCACCCCAGGGAACGGGTCTGCACCGCTACGTCTTCTTGCTTTACAAGCAATCGGGAAAGCTAGAGTTCGACGAGGAACGTGTTAGCAATAAGTCGAGGAAGGATAGACCCAAATTCAGCGCCGCCAAGTTTGCCGAAAAGTATAAGCTGGGCAATGTCGTTGCTGGTACTTTTTATCAGGCTCAATACGATGACTATGTACCAAAACTGCATCAGCAGTTGTCCGAAAATTAACGGATTATTCATTTTAAAAACAGACATTTCTTTCTGAAGATATGCACACTATTAAAGATCCATTAAACATTGAAGCGACTATTGAAAAGTGCTTACTTTGAGTATCTTAAAATAACTATTTGGACTCATTGTAGCAATATTTTATGTATCCACATTTCTTAGAACAAAATATAATTAAATCTTTGTGTTTAACTTAGAAAATCGATTTGCGTTTATTACATATTTGATCGACGGCTTTGACTATTTGCCTGCCGCCGTGGCTAGGGGATTTCTGAGTACAAGGATTACGGAGTCGCCGCGCAGGAACATCTTCGATATGAAGCGATCCTTATTCACCGGCTTCACCTTCTTCTTGCCCTTGCCGGTGCGCGGTAGCTCTGTCCACATCTCCTTCACATTCTCCAGCACCATATTGCAGTGGCGGTCGAAGGCCTTGACTCTTCCCAGGAGTTTTTTGTTGTTGCGGCAGTTTATCAACACCTGGGTGTTGTTCTTCACAGACTGCGTGAGCACGGACAGCGGCCCGGTGTTGAACTCCTCCTCCTCCTGTCGGGCCAGCTCCTCCGGAGTGAGTTCCGATTTTGGTTTCACGAGAGCCCTACAAAATTGCAACAAAAATTACAATAAGCTGGCCAACTTGAACCCAACAATCCAAAATGCCGGCGCACATGTTGCCCGCTGTTAAAGCATTGCTGGTGGGTTAGTCCATTAATATTGGTATACTTACATGGCAAACTATAGTTATTCCTAGTTAAATGCAATGCAAAGTCTTATTTTACTGTTTTTCAGGGTTTTTTGAGAAATTTTGATGGCAAACGTTTTCCTAGCGCGGCTTCTGTTTTCTAGAGGTGGTACGATAATATATCAAAATAGAAATATATCGATATTTTTTCTAAAGATAACATATTTATATCGGGATATTTGCCAAAATATTGGAATAGCGATAGTGTTATATGATATTTTTCCATATTTTTTATCAAAACTGTTTAGCTAGAGGTGGTAGAGGGGGAAGAATCAGCCAGTATATTTTAATAGTGTTGAAAATTTGTTAGACATTTAGTATTTTCCCATCCATTGTATACTAGTTTGGTATTTTCTACAAACCGTATTTGGCCACACTGCAGCGCACGAGATTTATTTTGTTATTAATTTTTAAATATATATTTGACTTAATGGCGGCCAAGAAACCCAAGATGGCCGCCGACGAAGACAATGGCGACACTGTGGCGACCACCTGCTCCCACTGGGTGCCACGCAAGAAGCGTCGATGCAAAATGACGGCCAACAAGGGCAGCCCCTTTTGCGGCGTCCATGCGCCGCCCTCCGTCGCCCCAGAAAATGTGGATGGAACTGGCGAGGATTCTTTTCAAGAACGGATTCCCTGCCCTTTGGATCCGAAGCATACAGTTTTCAAGAGGAAGCTGGCTAAACACTTGACTATTTGCAATGCAAGGGATCAGGAAAATGTGCTGCCTTACATTGTGAAGGGGATCAACTCCGGAGACGATGAGCTGGAGGCACTGGAGAAATACGATCATATAAAACTGCACGAGCTATCGGATGAAGAATTCTATGGTTTGATTGACAAAGTTAAGCAACTATACGATAAACACATAAACTCCAGTATCCAGAGCCTGCAGTTGTCGCATGAATCGCTGAAGGCGGAACTAAGTCGCTCGGACTACGGCCAGGAAACTTTACGGCAGCTCACTCAATCCTCCAGCTTGCTGGGCATCCTCCAAGAGGATGATCAACTCGCAGATAACACCAGCTACGTGGAGTTTGGGGCCGGAAAGGGACAACTGGCCTTCTACTTAGCCACCGTCTTGGAGGACCAGAAACTCACCCGCTCGCAGGTCATACTCATTGATCGCCTATCACTTCGCCATAAAAAGGATAATAAGCTTACCAACAAGGATCAGGTGCAGCGCATCCGAGCGGACATTGCCGATCTGAAGCTCTCGGCCTTGCCGGAATTAAAGAAAACTCAACGAACGGTGGCGCTGTCGAAGCATCTCTGCGGTGCAGCCACGGATCTGACCCTGCGATGCATATTGGGCAAAGAAGGCGGTGCCACTACAGACTACGTACTAATCGCCTTGTGCTGCCATCATCGCTGCTCATGGAGCTCCTATGTGGGACGCTCCTTTCTCCAAGCAGCCGGTATTGAAGCCCGAGAGTTCGTCATTCTAACCAAAATGGTCAGTTGGGCGGTTTGTGGCACCGGTCTGAGTCGCGAACGACGCAGGGCCATGGCAGAGGCAGAGGAACAACCAGCGGAGCCGAAAACTCAGAGGCTTAGTCGAGAAGAGCGGGAAAAGATCGGGCAACAGTGCAAACGGTTATTGGATTTCGGACGACTGGAGCACCTTCGATCCCAAGGCTACCAGGCGGAGCTGAAGTTTTACGTGCCCAGAGATGTGACGCTCGAGAACGTAGTTCTGGTGGCCAAGCGATCCACATCCAAAAATATAACTAGTTGACTTTTCTTATCAGAATTATATATATGTACATAAATACCCTGCAAGGGTATACAATTTTTTAAATATCTTTGAAAACTTTTCTTTTTTTAAGAAACCAGTAAGAAAAAGATTTATCTATTATTAATCATGACAAAGAGCTTAGAAAATGTTCTTAGCTTTTGGGTGTTTTCAAATACTGGCTCAGGGGAGCTGTTTTGAATAAATCGGGCCAATTTAATAGTTTATTTATTTGGATGATGCAATAGTTAAACTAAATTGAGAAAATTCCTCAGCTGCATCTTCGGCTGCACTTTTCCGCCGCTCCTTCGTCCTCTTTCTTCTGTTCTTTTTTCTCCTCTTTCTGGATCTTCAGCGCTCACCTTCTCGTGTACTCCTTCGCCTCGAACTCGGGTTGATCCAAGCTTCTCCGTCAATCTCCAGCTTTTGCTTTAACAGGATATACCGCGGCTCTATGTTTAAGATTAGATTAGTTGTATGTATGCAGCCGAATAAAGCTGACGCTCATAGCTCTCTCGATTAACCCCACGAGGCCCCCGCATTTTTCCAAAAATTTCTTCTTTTCGCGCTGTTGGAATTTTCTGCAATTTGAGGACATATCCCAAAATCTAGCCAATTTGTATATCCTTGCGAGGTATTATAATTTAAGTCAGAAGTTTGCAACCCAGTGAAGGAGACATTTCCTATAAAGTATACACATATATTCCTTACCAGCATCAACAAATGAGTCGATCTAAGTCTGTCTCTCTGTCCGTCCGTCCGTTTCTACGAAAACTAGTCCCTCAGTTTTGAAGCTATCTGAATGGAACGATCGTTAAATGTAGACGAAAATGCAAAGCTGTGAATATAAAGCTGTAAATATATAATGGATAGGAAAATATTAAAAGCGAATTTTTATGAAAAGTTTAAATGATCAAATTGGATTCAATTAAAATTATCCAGTCATAAGCTGCAAGGGTATCCAACTTCGGCGTGCCGAAGTATATTCATTTCTTGTCTAAAATAAATTCTGTCAGCACTGGCAGAATACGCATTTAATTTACTCAGTTGGCAGCACCACTAGCGTCTGCTATTAACAGGTTATCAACAGCTGATCGCGCAGACGTGTAAAAATATTCTATATATCATCGAGTGAAAAATTGAAGCTGCGGGTCGAGAAGGAGGTTCTAAAGGCAATAGTGAAAGAAAACGAATCCCCAAGATGGTAAACATTACATTACCCGATCGCGAGGAGAGGTTGGAGCTGGTGGGACAGCGCATCAAGAATCTTGGAAACTACTTCAAGATCTCCGACGACGTATGCCCGGTGCAGATCGCCGAATTGACCAAAAATTTTACGGAAGACGAGCTGTGCCGGTTGGTGAGTGATGCACCCAGTTGGGCAGTGACTCGCTGTGACGGAAATCCTGAAGGCTTGAAGGTTTCCCAGGGGGATTTTTTGCATTCCCTGCGGGACATACAGCCGCGATTTGGTGTACAATCTGAAAGACTCGAAGAGATGATGCCAGAGGACTTCATCGAGTTTGTACGCCCGGCACAGCAGACCAAATTGAATGTATCGAACTTCCAAGCCCTTAAGTTTTTGTCGAACTCTTGGGGCTCACCTAACCCGCATGAAAGTCGGAGATCGGAGGTGATCAATGGAAGACGACCCAATCTAACGTCCTCGTCTCCTCCGGAATCGGTAGAGGAGGCAGCTGGCTGCAGCAATGCGACATTGATGACCCGGCGGACAGAAAACATACTGAATGCCAGCGATACGGAGATCATGAATATTTCGCAGTTGGAGGACAAGTACGTCAAAGAGTTACTGATGAACTCTCAGCGGTTGTTTGCGGGTCATGGCCTCGTCCAGATGCAAACGGATCAGAGATTGATTTGCCAGCTGATCGAGGGTGCTCCAAAGTCTGGTAAATCGGCAATTGCGGCTCGCTTCGCCCAGAAGAGTAATGTGCCGTTTGTAAAAGTCATCATGCCTTCGGATTTGCTAGGAGCTAGTGCGGCCGAAAAATGTGGGTACATTCGCAATCGCTTGGAGGACGCATATGTCTCTCAAGACAGTATCGTAATCATCGACGATTTGGAACGTCTGCTGGAGTATGTATCCTTGGGAAAGAGTTATTCAAACGAAGTACTTCAGACGCTAATGGTGCTTTTAAAGAAGCAACCGCCAAGAGGACACAGGCTGCACATTCTGTGTACTTCTAGTCGTCGTGATATCCTAGAGGATTTGGGAATGCTCTCAGTCTTCACATCAGTGGTCCACGTGCCAAATCTCTTTGTACAGGAACACATACTGTGTGTGGCGAAGGCTTCACAACGCTTCGAGCAAGAGGAGCTGCGTGCCATAGAAGCTGCCATCGTGGACAAGCCCATCTCAATTGGCATCAAGCGACTGCTGGACCTCATCACCTGGGTGAATCCGCTGAAGCCGGAGCGCCGGGTTGTCAAATTCCTTGAGAAATTGGGCGATGAAATGGGTTGGGAGAAACCAGTCTATTAATACACCGACAATTCCTTTAAATATAATGTTAATTGCCTTGTATCCTTCGAAAGGAACTGTGCATTTCAATTGTATTAATACATTCATTTAATTATTACGCACGTCTTTAGAAAAGAAAATGAGCAGCCAGCTGAGATAACAAATGTATCTATAGTTTAAGAAATATTTACTCGAACAATAAAGTGTTTTTAACTTTGAAGCGTCTTCTTACTTAGTTTAGGACTTCATTATGATTAACAAATAATTTTTTTTTTTGTATTTTTTATGCTTTGCAAAAATAAAACCTTAATTTTAAGTAATGAGTGGCAAATGCGGGATAAATTTGATTTTTTTTTACATATTTTTTTCGGTTAACATGTAGAATGTAAAGCTCTATAACTATAATTTTTCGAGAGCTTTTAAAGCTTTTGTACGATTTGAAGAGTTGGCAGCACTGACCAGCTGTGCGACTTGGAAAATTTTGTTGTTGAATCGAGTTATAATTATTTGCTAATTTTGGGGAAGATGTCGAACGAAATGGCCCACCGGATGAGGGCAATCAAGTGCCCCACAGACGAACTATCGCTGACGAACAAGGCGATTGTGAACGGATCCGATTTCACCGAGGAGGTCAAGTGAGTGTTTTTCACAGGCGACGTGGGCGTATTTTCCGATTTTTACGATTTCTCATATTTCTCACCCATCCATCCCCAGATATGTGGACATCTCGACGGGCCCGGGACTGCACTTCATATTTGCGCTGGAGAAGATTAGCGGCGCGGAGCTGCCGCGCGGCCACGTCGGTTTTTCCCTAGTCCAAAGAAAGTGGGCCACACTCTCAATCAACCAGGAGATAGATGTTCGGCCGTACCGGTTCGATGCCAGCGCGGATATCATCACCCTGGTGTCCTTCGAGACGGACTTCCTGCAGAAAAAGACCACCACGCAGGAGCCGTACGACTCGGACGAGATGGCTAAGGAGTTCCTCATGCAGTTCGCTGGCTTGCCCCTGACCGTAGGACAAACGCTCGTCTTTCAGGTAAGCCGCTCTCTTGTACAATCAGTTTAGTATTTGAAATGAAAATAGTTTTAAATACCAACGGTAGCCATAAAAATATGCCTAGCAGCAGAACTCATTTCTGGAGCTAATATTCCAAGTTATTTCATTGGCTTTTCATTAAGATCAAAAATATTTTAAGAAACTAAATGCCAAATAATCCTAAAATTATGAGTTAATTCTAATTTTACGCTCAGAACACAATTCGAAAATTTCCCAAAGACAATTATTTACATTGTAATGGAATAAACTCTGGAAAACATTAAGCAATTTCACAACAAACACAGTTATTTACATAAATGACGTGTGCATGACTAGCCTTGGGTTGATGACTAATAACCAGGGTTCGTGAGATTTGTAAACTGTGCAATATTGGTGAAGATCAGCCAATGTTATAAAAATAAACTATCAGCGGACCGAGATTTATTATGAGAGTTTCTGCTTAACAAAATAATTGGCCTTCTGCCATGCTCTTCTAAACATAGACTCCAAGGGTATAATAGTTTTCGTGCACAAATACATACAATATAATGTTAAAAATTAATTCTAATATTTCCGTTGATCCTTTCAGTTCAAGGATAAAAAGTTTTTGGGACTAGCGGTGAAAACCCTAGAGGCTGTCGATCCTAGAACCGTGGGAGATTCTGCACCCAAGGCTAGGAATGTGCGCTTCGGTCGCATTCTGGGTAACACTGTGGTGCAGTTCGAAAAGGCTGAGAACTCTGTGCTGAATCTTCAAGGGCGCTCCAAAGGAAAGATCGTCCGCCAGTCGATCATAAATCCGGACTGGGATTTTGGCAAGATGGGCATTGGTGGCCTGGACAAGGAGTTCAATGCTATATTCCGGCGAGCCTTTGCGTCGCGCGTCTTTCCGCCGGAGCTGGTCGAGCAGCTGGGTATTAAGCATGTGAAGGGCATTCTCCTGTATGGACCACCTGGTACCGGCAAGACCTTAATGGCCCGACAGATAGGAACCATGCTGAATGCCCGCGAGCCAAAGATCGTCAACGGTCCGCAGATCCTGGACAAGTATGTCGGCGAGTCGGAGGCAAATATTCGGCGCTTATTCGCGGAAGCCGAGGAGGAGGAGAAGCGCTTGGGACCCAACAGTGGCCTGCACATCATCATCTTCGACGAGATCGATGCTATTTGCAAGGCTCGTGGCTCGGTGGCTGGCAATAGCGGTGTCCACGATACGGTGGTCAACCAACTGCTGGCCAAGATCGATGGTGTGGAGCAGCTGAACAATATTTTAGTGATAGGTATGACCAACAGGCGGGACATGATCGATGAGGCGTTGCTGCGTCCCGGACGCTTGGAAGTCCAAATGGAGATTAGCCTGCCAAATGAGCAAGGACGCGTCCAGATCCTCAACATTCACACCAAGCGGATGCGAGACTTTAACAAGATAGCCAGCGATGTGGACAACAACGAAATTGCGGCCAGGACAAAGAACTTTAGCGGTGCAGAGCTGGAGGGATTGGTCAGGGCGGCTCAATCCACGGCCATGAATCGATTAATCAAAGCGGACTCCAAGGTATAGTTGAAATGTTTGTAATTATAATTGTTTATTTAATTATTGTTTTTTCCGACTATTTTTAAGGTTCATGTGGATCCAGAGGCTATGGAGAAATTAAAAGTAACCCGCTCCGACTTTATGCACGCCTTGGAAAACGACATCAAGGCCGCCTTCGGAACCGCCCAGGAGATGCTGGAGAATATGCTGGCCCGCGGCATTATCAATTGGGGTCCACCGGTCACCGGACTTTTGGAGGACGGCCTACTATCTGTGCAGCAGGCCAAGGCCACCGAGGTCTCGGGGTTGGTCTCTGTACTGATCGAAGGAGCACCCAACTCAGGAAAATCGGCCCTGGCCGCTAATCTGGCTAAGATGAGTGACTTCCCGTTCGTCAAGGTCTGCTCGCCGGAGGATATGGTAGGTTTCACCGAGTCCGCCAAGTGCCTGCACATCCGCAAGATCTTCGACGACGCCTACCGTTCCACGTTGAGCTGCATTGTGGTGGACAACGTGGAGAGATTGCTGGACTATGGCCCGATCGGACCACGGTACTCAAATCTCACGCTGCAGGCCTTGCTGGTGCTGCTGAAGAAGCAGCCGCCCAAGGGCCGCAAACTTCTCATCCTATGCACTTCCAGCCGGCGAGACGTTCTCGAAGAGATGGAAATGCTTCCGGCCTTTACATCCGTGCTTCACGTGTCCAATCTCTCAAGTCCGGAGCATGTTCTTGCCGTGCTGGATGATTCCGATTTTTTCAGTCCGGAAGAACTTCAGAGTATCGCGAGAAAAATGGCCGGGAAGCGAGTGTGCATCGGCATCAAGAAGCTGCTGGCCCTCATCGACATGGTCAGGCAATCGGAGCCACACCAACGGGTGATCAAGTTCCTCAGCAAAATGGAGGAGGAGGGCGGTATGGATTTAGTGCCCAGAACGGACTAGCTACCGCCCATATCCGAGCTGCGGCTATCCGTTGTGGAGCTAAACGATGCCTTTTAAAAGCCAAGTGTACATTCCACGCATAGCATCAACCAGCGGGGGTGGGTCGACTTGATTGCCAAGAAATGAAAAGCTCAATAAGAAATCGTTTAAGAAAACGATACCGAATTATAAGGCTGTTCCACATTTGCAATTAAAAATCATCATGGAAAACAAATCTGTAATTTTTGCTACTTAAACTGCAAGAAATCCTGAATGTCGAAGTTCCTTATTCAGTTTAAAAATAAATTTTGCAGAAGGACTCTTGATAAAGTGGTATAATTCCAAGGAACTTTCACGCTTTGCCGTTTCAAACCAAACTCACTGAATAAGAGATTCACTGAATTTAAGGTTTGAAACATAAAAGCTTGATTGATTTCTGGAAATGTGTAATTTTATTAGGACTTGATGTCTGTAAAACACATATGTAATATAAACTTGTTATGGTTTCTCTTGGACAATTCAAAAGTCGACCCACCCCGGGGCACCTATTATTTATAAAACTTTTCAGTTTATTAATACTATAAACAAGGAGCTGAAGAAACGTGGCTCATCCTCAATCCTCAAGTATAGTTAAATTATCCTTTAGGTATATGTGACTTTATTTCTTCAATTTACCATCTTATTAACGTTTTATTAAAACTATACAAAAGCACTCACAACCTGCACATGCATACATTTATTTCACTTTGTAGACTATTTGTTTAAACCAACGAACTTTAACTATGGATCAAAGACACAGAACCTCCAATTTAGAATCACAAGATAGTTACGCACATAAATATACAATTTTATACAGAACCCATGTATTTTGTACAGTTTTATATAAGCTGATCTTATTGACAGAGACGAGAACCAAACCGAAACCGATTTGATAATGGTAAATCCAGAATTGATGTCGTCATATTGCCGATATGACAAAGCACAACTATTGTCGTTTAGATGTTTAGATGTTATATGAATCGGTAGTGTATTTTGTACATTTTATATTCGAGGACTCTACTTAAAAGTCCCAGATATAAAAAGGTTCGGAAAGTAAAAGAATAAAACCCGAAAGGGTTCAACCGATATTTCAGTTAAGAAATGTGAATAATGACGAGCTAGAAAGACTAAAAAGAGTCAAATTTTAAAATACCCATCGCACAATATGAAATATAATAAAGTATTATTGTATCCTGCTAGAGAATTTCCCGAATTAGGAATGATCACAACACAAATGTATTCCTTTTTAATACAAGTTTTTAAAAGGGTTTTTACTACGCAAACATTATAACAAGTGATCCCAAAACTAGATCAATTTCGGTTTCAAAACATACTTAAGGAGGTTTAGGCCTCGACTTGTGGATGCAAAATCCGATTGAAACTTTTTCGATCACTGATCAACTAATTGAAAATGTTTAAAAAAGAAATATGAATGTGAATTTATGGTACGTGTAATTTGATGGAAAATTTAGGTGTGTTCTGAAAATGAGTAATAAGATGGAACATTATGTCCTTAAAATAATGTGAACTAAACATATGGAGTTGAAAATAAATGGAGTTGAGTATTACTCTTCTGTGTATGTATTTTATTTATATTATTTTATAGGACGGCGATTATAATTTCAGGGATGGGGTTGGTTAGGTTACCAGTTAGTTGACTTAGTTTTCTCATCTTGCTAGCGATTTCTAATTAGTATCAGACTGTATTTCTGCCCAACTTATATGAAATTCTTTGAAAATACCATTAATTTGAATCTTGTTTATGCTAGACGATCGCTGCCAGACAGCTGTCCAGCCGAAAGGCGTCAAGTGATTATTACCGGCTGCCGGTGTCTGTTCGTTACCATATACTCTCGCCCGATCCATCGATCAGCTGTTCGCAGCGACGCGACGCCGGAACCCAATCGGAGCGGCAGTTGTCCCAATGTGCTGACCACAACAACCAGTTGCTCTAATATGTAATTTGAATAAATGATTTATAATGAAAACATTTTAGCCAAGCGTCGTCTGCGTATACGTAATGTGAAGTGGAGCAATGTATAGTAATTGATATATGGCGCTAATTGCGCTCGACGCCCATTTGTGGTCCAGTCCGTCGGAGCGCCGCTTTATCAGCGTCGTCTGAGGAATCCTGGGTAGCCAGAGCCACCAGAGTTAACAGCGAAACAGCCAAAGCCATGGCCATGTCGAGACGGTGTCAGGTGGTAGCCAGCGCCGCTTATTAACTAATTAAAGCTGCATATTTCTTGAGATCTTAAAATGGATTTGCATTGCCAATTGACGCCTGTGGAGTTATTTAGCAGTAATCAGGGCCGTCGAGAGAATATCAGGGTTTCGAAAACAAAAGAGAACTAAAAGTGAAAAGTTAATCAAATACATAAAATGGTTAGCAATTTCCAGTTGCATTTTGCATGAAATCTTTTCTTTTTTCTGAAATAATTATAGCAGCATTAAAAATGTCTTGACAAATAAAGAATATTATTTTTGTAATCCTAAAATAAAATAAGAAAAGAGACTTAAATTGAAAGCTCAGCTAAAGAATGACCGACTTAAGTCCGCAATCAACCCTAAATGTGGGAATTGCGTCCGAGTCCGAGGAAATCCAGCCGACTCATCATCACCCACCCACCCGGCAGGCGCTGTGTAATTATAATTATCGAGTTTTGGGCCTGGCCAACGCGTCACTGGCGGTCACTCACGTATGTTAAACTTTTCATGACGAAAGTCCACTCGGACAAAGTTCAGTGACCAGGCCAAAATATAATTTAAAAAAATCTGCGCTGCCTGCCGGCTCCAAAATTAAAACTGAAACGGATTTTCATTGACCGCCTGTTAAAAATAAGTGCAAAACTTGTACAAATTCGTATTTTTGTTATTATTAATCGAAGTCAGCAGGGCTGACCGCCTCCCCACATTTTGCACTTGGTCAAAATGGAAATCTGCCAAGTATGTACAGTGAGGAAAAGCGTAACCGTTTAATGCAACAAAAAAAAGGTCATTAGTTTGGTATTACTTCTTAGACTCGTAGATTATTACAATTATTATTAAATTGTTTTGAATGTATTTTGAGTTGGGAAAGTTATGAGCCTTCCATTGCTTAACCAAAAATATAATTTATTAATCACTTAGAATAGGTTTATCCATTTTTGATATATTTACATTAGATTTCTTTAATTTACGTCAAGGTATATTTTTCCAGAGATTATTTTACGGAATTCGATCCACTGTTTGGCTCTGTCGCGCCCCTCGTAAACTTTGAAACCGGCCCGGCTTCGTGGTTTTTGTTATTGTCCAAAAGCCCACACGCCGGCAGCAAAGGTTCGATTTCACTTTCGCACGCTGTCCCCTCTCCCCAGCCCCTTCACAGCTCCCTTCAACCTCAAGGAGCGAGAGCAGGCGCATCAGAGGTGTCACGGCCTGAGCGCTTTACGAGCGATCGCCGCTCTCACCTGCTTTCTTCCGAACGGAGCTGGTGTGCTTTCGCTCTTCGATCGCCACCGCTCCAAGCGGAACTAAATTTTTTTTGCAGAGTTTTCCAGGGTATTTAGGCTGTCTGTTCTTAATATATAGATACATTTTAAAATTATTTAAATATTATATTTAATATATTAATACATGGGCTTATATATTGTTCTTAAGATCCTCCTAAAAATCAATCAATCAGAAATAGCTCTCTAAAATGTAAAAGATAACGACGTTAGAAAAAAATTTCATAACTAATGTACGGCTAATTAACTTAATAATAATTGATTGATTAATATTATTATTATTGTACTATTTGTGCACTTAATCTTCACACTATAAAACAATGTATGTAATTATATATAAAAAAAGCTATGGCATACAGCGATTTCAAAAGCAAAATCTTCCTACATTGCACAAACGCGGAAGATTTTCACTGTACACATTTCATGGTTTTTCCAGAGTTCAACATGCATTTTCATGGCATGTCCATTGATATTTTCCGACGACTGTGTGTGTGCGAGTGTGTCTTAGCATGCGAAACTAGCAGTTAAATTAGCTGTTTTTGTTAAGCTACAATTTTACACTGCAACTCTGTTGGGGCCTTTTTTCTTTTCCCGGTTTCGGCTTCGGTTTCGCCTTTTCGGTTTCCTCGCTTTTTTCTCTCTTGCAATTTATAATTGACTTGCAATTTGGCTGGGGCACTGCCCAACTATTTGTGGAATTTTGGGAGGCTAGGGGATTTATGTCGGTGGTTTTCGTGGAACTTGCATGCGTATTCGTCATCAAGTGTGGCTGCAGAAAAAAACACATGAAAGATTATCCCATTGGTGGTAGGAATTTTCGGGATTAACCCTGGAAATTAAGTTATAGTAATGTTAATATACTTCTTAAAATATTAATTCAAAAAAGTCTAGAAAATATTTCTTGGGATAATAGTATAAAATTCTGTTTTATAATATTTTAAATTCCGGAGCTTTGGATTTCAGAACGTAGAAAATGCAATCTGGTTATGAATTTCGAATGATTACTTAAAATATGAAACAGTTTAAATAAATCAACAAGTTAAACCAAAAATTCTATTAAATAAACCGTAGTACTAAGTTGCAATTTAACAGCTAACGAAAAGCCCTACGAGATTCCTAAAAGCATCAAAGGGTTAAACAAAATTATGTATTTGTATGCCATTTATAGTCGAATCAGAAGACACATCCCCCAATATTACACACAAACAATAATATGAAGTAGATGTAGAAAAAACCCCGGGGTACGATCAAAAGGAGGCACAAATCAAAACGCTGTAGCAGAATCAGAATCCGGGGGCAAAAAGTTCGAAAACTCGAAATCTGAAATCTGTGAAAATTTGGCCGCACGCGATCGAGACATTCGCATTTCATTTTGTTCCATTTCGATTCATTGATACGAGACGGCGTCCCAGAAAAGCAAAAACTATAAAAAAAGGACGGCCCAGTTCCAAATTAAATAATAAGAGATCGTTCCTTTGGCTTCTTATTATTATTATATTGTATTCCAACCTTTTAGTTTTTTGCGTGCTGCGTTTTTTGTGCGCTTCATTTTCTTAGGAATTCCTGGCAGCCTCTCTCATCCGCATCCCATGTCGCACAATCAATCAGAATTTCTGCCTTCCAGGAGCCTGTGATTTCGATCTGGATCTGTATCTAGATCAGTTGTGTTGAGTTTAAGTTCCCTTTCTTTTCAGAATACTGTGAAGGACTCTCTTTAAGGTTAGCACGTGCCTAGAACTCGGGATCTCTAGTAGTTTTTATACCTTGAAGTTAGTTTTGGTTTAAAAATGGTAGGGAAATATATTGGTTAAGGAATCTATTTTGATATATTTTAACTTATTTCTATCTCTCATTTGGTCCTGTAATTTCCTATCTGGACTCGCAGATCACTTTCCTTTTTTATTTTTTAGAAGATCAGCTGCCACTTTCCGAGGGCGGCACGTGCTTTCTTCACTTTCCTCAGCTACTCGGGTTACCTGTGTGAGCTAGTTCCCCTTTCTTACCCTTTGAAACCCTTCCTCACCTTTGGCCCTTCAACCGCCACGCCCCAAGTCATTAGGGCGCACACTTACGCCTGGCGGATATTGATTTCCTTGGGCTTGACTGGCACACTATTCAACGCTTTTCAGCGGTGATGATGACATCTGTGTGTGCCCATTGTGTTTCACTTTTCATCAAACTTATATTAATAAGTTGCCCGAGGAGGGGCCATAATTAAACCGAATTCGATATTTCCGGCCGGAGGAAAGACATTTGGTTCACTGAACCCAAGAAAAATCCTTGAACTCTCCGCGTCGCCAGACGAAATAAAAATATTTGTATACATATGTATTGCCAATAATCTATTTCAAACAGAGACCCAGCACAAATATGAAAAACGAACAGGAAAAAAAAAACCGAGTTAGAGCGGCGTCTGCTGCCCTTTTGGCGGCACCCTCACAAAATTATTGACCACGGTTCCAAGCCACAAAAAAATAGCAAGAAACGACACAGGGAAAAATCTAGCCATTGATTCGAAATCAAAATATTCTTAAAGAAATCACGACAAGCTTTTATGGTTAACATTATATTTTATTGATTGGTTCTATAAAAATTATCATTACCCGCATCGAGCAAAAGTTGTGGACAGATTTTTGTTGGAAGTTTCAAGTTAAAACTTACAATGCGTAATCTATATAGTACTATATAATCTTACCAAATAAAATTTAAGAAAATTTGAGCTTGCTTTTTTTTGGAGTGCAGAAAGTCGGACTTTGGGTTGGACTTGTCCGTGTCTCATCGGATGCGAGATGCTACCTACAAATATTTCAGCTAGAAGGGACAGGACAGGACTTCTGTGCGCTTCTTCGATGTGGTTTTTGCTTCTGCTGGCCAGCAGATCCTCCCTCTCCGCAAAACACACACACAAATACATATTTCGTTCTAATCAACATGCTGCAAAACATATAATTCGAAATTTTGATATTTCGCCCGACCATTTTGCTGAGAAAATTGCATTTAAACGCCTATTATGCGCTTTTTATTTGCAAACCCATACTTTTCTGCCCGAATGCTCGGCCTGGACGGACTCAGTCATGCAAAAATTCGAATCATTGTATAAGCATAAAGCTGGGCCAGGGCATACCATGTGGATGTGGCGGACGGCCAGTGAGTGACTCTGTCAACTAGTTGGCTTGGCTTCCTGCTTTTTTGGGGGAGTTAATTAAGCGAAATCGTAAAATCGTTAGCAAATAAAATAAATTGTACTCAATTACACGAGTGACATCCAAGGCGCAATCCCGATCGCTGGTGATTGACCTCTTTCAATGCGACATTCTTGGCTGGAAAACAACTTGGCTCTTCAGCCAGATAATGAACTTTATATACACTCGCGTATATATATACTCGGAATCGGAGTCGGATACTATGCGGCATGCACTTAATCAAAAAGTACGACAAAATCAAGAGTAAACAAAACTGCAGCGCAGAACTCGACTTGAGAACCGGCAGCGCTCCGAACTTCAGTCGCGGGTGCATTGAACACATGACACGGTCACAAAACAACAAATTAAAATCTCATTAATTTATTTCGTGTATTACAAGGCACTGCGGAAATATAAATGTGATAAAAAACGTATGATATGGGCGTGAAACAAAGGGATTCTGAAGCATTTTTGACTATCTTGGCTTGGAGAGAACTCTGAATGTGATGATATTTTATTATCACAATTTTCCGCTTGAATTTCTGGATTCTGTTTATAAATTTAGGAAATAAGTTAAAATTATCCTACATTTAAATGTATAACCATGGATTCTCCTGTCAAAAACAATTTGCACTAGCCTGTACAAACTTCCTATGTGGATCATTCTCGTTCGTGTGCTCCACCTGATAACATCTAAAATTTGTGTGTAGTCTTAAATTATATTCTTGTTCGGTTCAAAGTAAGTAAAAATTTAAATGGAAATAGAAAAGCCCTAAGGAACTATTTACTTTTCAGGACTTGTACAAATAAATCATGTGTTGCGGACCCTGCGGACCTTGCTGTGGCCCTTGCGGACCCTGCTGCGGACCCTGCTGCGGGCCATGTGGAGGATGTGGCCCCTGTTTCGGCCCTAATGTCTGTGGACCGTGCTATGCGTGTGGACCTTGTGGAGGATGCTACTGCGGTTATCCTTGCTGCTAGTACATCAAATTGGACATCAAGCTAATTGGAAAGCAGAATACCAGCTTTCTTAATATAAATGCGGGAACCTCAAGGAGTAATTTTGAGGCTACTCTTTCATAATAAAAATGGAGTAAGAACGACTAGAGCTTGTTTATTTGCATTGAAATTCTATGATAGTTTACGTCAGGTTAGACTGAGAATTCTGCCTTTTAGCATTCTTCCATTTGTTACCATAACAATTATTTCACATTGCAATAATAATGCAATTCATATGATGATATGATTAGTTAATTCCAGAGACATTTGCATAACCAAACCGATCAAGTTGAATTTAGAACAAAAATACTGACGTATATATCCGAATAAGAACCGATCGACGTCTTCTAATGCGATGTGGTCGACCTTGACGATCGGTTGAGAGTTTATTGTCCTTTCAATAGAACACGCTAAATAAAGCTTATTATAGCAGTCGAAGTACAAACATATTTCTCACACACACAGCCGTGCATATTTATATACTGTATACTTTTATTTTCATATATTATATATAAATTTTTTTTATATTTACTGCACTAATTCTGCGACGAACTAGTTTCGCCACAGCAGATTCCGATTCCTGAATTCCGAGCAAAACCCAACAGCGGCGAGGCGAACAAAAAGTCAACTGTTGGAAAATATGACTAAAAGTAATGTCATATATATAATGTATTGTAATACATTACCAGAATAGTAAAGCACGGTTCAATAAATACACTTGGGTTTTATATATATTTCAAGATTGCTTTTTAACGCACTGCACTCCTTGAATGATCACGACCAACTCATTAGTGTGGAGCGAACTAAAAATAAGAACTCCTTGAACTATTAAAAGAACCAGTTTCGATATTTAGTGTAATCGTATTCTGGTATTCTGGTATACATATCATTGTAACTTTTGTAGTTTCCAACACGCCTCCTCAAAAGTTACATTGATATGACATTCATGATGTGCATTTCATTTCAGCTTTTTATTTTATTCTTCATTCTCTGGGAATACTTATTTGATCCAGCATTCGCTGCAAGGGAATGGGGAAACCCAGTAAAACCCATCCAGATCAATATAGATACAAATTCATATTTCTTTCTTAAAAACTATTTGAATCAAGAAAATTAGATTTAGTAAGATTCATTAAAATAAAATTAAATTCAATTTTCAATCATAATAAAGATTAAATGTATACTAAATTAGATTATACTTCATTTCATTCATATCATATTCATATTCATATTCCTTTTTTTTTGTTTTAAATGTATACTAAATCAAATTAAATTTTATTTCATTCATGTTCCATTTTTTTAGTTGGAGTTTTTCTTTAAGATGATGATAGTCCCATCTGATTTCTCAATGCGATGAATCTTACGGCTGGTAATGGTTTTGTTAGGATGTCTGCTAATTGCAAATCTGTGGGAATATACTTAATACAAATTAGTTTCTTTT